>JAEQML010062302.1:0-24558 GCA_016904865.1 Pissodes strobi | reverse complement strand
TTTCCGAGATCCCAATGATGAGGCTCGAATTTGGGACACCCTGTACAGTCATAGTACATATTATATTTTTTAGGATAGACATATTTCCAATACAAAATTTAAATCAAAGTTGCGACACAGTTAAGTTTAATTTAAAGTCTAGCAAACAAAAACTATATATACGTATTTTTGACAATAAAAATATATAAGTTTCCATCTATCTTTACTTTGCCCCAGGCCGATCTATGAGGGAGGGCTACAGAGCTTAGAGCCCCCCATGGGCTCTCAAAAGTTTCTGCAATATTTGTATACAAATATTACAATTTTTAAATTCAATTAATCCTAAGATAAGAAAAAGAAGAAGAGAGTTTTAACGATTGCAGATTTGATTGGTATATTATATCATCAAGAGCGGCATTATAAGATCCCTTACACAAATAGTGCACTATATAAAAATCGGCCTTTCCCATTGGTCGATCCGCATAGCCCTCCGCTCGCTTCACTCGCTACGGGGGCTCAGGAAAAGAAACTAACCAGGTGCTAACCCAATCTAACCCAAGACATACCCAAAATCAAGAAAAAAAGCTGTTTAGAAACATAATCTTTAAAAAAAATAAAAAAAAGCAACGGGGTTCGAACCCGCGCTTTCCAGGTGAGACCCAACGATCTAAACCTCTACACCACAAGAGCCCTTGATAGAAACCGATTGCATCACGCAGACATCTCGTAATACGAGATGGATCGACCAATAGGAGAGGTCGATTTTTACATAGTGCACTATTTGTGTAAATGATCTTTAAATGCTCAAGAGCGGGGCCCAATTCCAGTTTACTTTTGTTGCCTAGTGCCCAGCTCTACTTTTTTACGGTTAATTCAGCGAATAATAACTACGATAAGAAGATTCACTCTCCGCGGCGGCAAGTCAACGGTATGTCTCCTTCCCCGCGCGAAAACTAGCATGATACTGGCATGTGACCTTTGGACCGGCCCACACTGGTCAAATTTCTAGGAAAGCTGGCCATAATAAGGTTTACCAGAGATAAGACATACAAGTTATTAAGTATTACACGTTTAATATATCGTGTTTTAGAGAAATAATTGTTGAATTTTTTGCTCATCATCTATATTTATATATAGGGAGTGTCAATTATCACTAACGATAAAAATCATGTATAAAAATCATTTGTATGTTCATAAATCGTTTTAGAAAATGTTTTTGAAAATTAAGGGCTCCTTCGTTGTAAAGAAAAGGGTTTTAAATTTTTTATTCGATGATCCAAATTTTGTTTTTGCATAGGTTAATTCAGGAGTCTCACGAGCAAAATGAATGTTAAGCGGACGACAGAAACGCGTTGATGAGGACCGTAAATTTTGCCATACATGTATTTCAGAGTTATCGTTTTCTTTCTTAAATTAATTTAATAGGAACGAAACTAGTAAAAAATATAGAAGCATCAGTGCAGCTGTTGTTCAAAAACACTTGCTTATATTCTGACTATCCCAAGGTAATATTAAAGCCATATTTACAAATTAAAACTAAATTATAAATTTTTATCTGCTGATTCAGCCAAAGTATTTATTACCTCTTTTTATAATAACATCAGTCTTGCATCAGCAATAATGATTCTGCCGAAATTTAAGCTTCAGTTTCACTTACTACAATATTATGGGATTAGGGGTGGGCGACAATAATCGATTATTCGATTCACTTTTAAGAAATTACCGATTAATCGACTTATCGATTAATATTTCAGAAAATATCGATGATCGGTTATATCGATTAATCGGTTATTCAGTTGTTTGCTAAAATACTAAGCGTTTAATCGATTATTCAATTTCTTGCCCACCCGGTACCGATGACTTTACAACAGATATAGCTTTTAAAATTCCAATAATTTAATAATGCGTTGAGTTAAGGGTAATTTAAATGACATTTGAAAATACTTTCAGTACAATATATGAAGCAAAAAAAAACAGAGAAACGTAAATGCTCAAACAAGACAGCAGCAGGGAAAGCTGCGCACGTTACAAATTTAGCCAATAAGGGATCCTCATTTGCATTTTAAGATCCTTTACACAAATAGTACACTATGTAAAAATCGACGTATCCTATGGTTGATCCATCTCGTATTACAATATGTCTTCGTAATGCAATCAATTTCTGCCAAGAGCTCTCGGGAGTGTCGTGGTGTAGAGGTTTAGACAGCTGGGTCTCACCTAGACGGCCTGGCCTGGGTTCGATCCCAGTTCCTTTTTTTTTTTTTTTAAGTTTATGTTTCCATAAACGTACGTACGTCTTGGATTAGTTTGGGTATGTCTTGGGTTAGCACCTGGTTAGTTTCCTTTCTTTGAGCCCCCGTAGCGAGCGAAGCGAGCGGAGGGCCATGCGAATCGACCAATAGGAGAGGCCGATTTTTTATAGGGCACTATTTGTGTAAAGGATCTTATAATGCTCCTCATTTCGACGCGCCATTTTCTGATAATCTGGCTTCAGTACTTCAGTTGTTGCACAAGTAGGTATAACACCAACACATATCCTCAACGGAGTGTTAGCACGTTAGCTGTGTAGTATATCAGTCTTTATCTTTTTATTATGTATTTGGGCAAAACTATTCGATAAGAAGGATCACTTTCCGCGGCGGCAACGATATCGGCAGGCCAAGATACAAATAAAACAATCATGTTGGCAGGCGACCTTTGACGCGACGGCCATAGACCAGCTCATCCTTTTGTCAGATTAATTTTCATGCCTAAATTATATAGTCGAGTCAATATTCGATATAAGATAATATCGCTATTTTTTAGTTGTATTGTATTACAAAATAGGAATGAAATATACAGTAAAAATATTGTGCGAAACCTTTAACCAATTTTAAAAACACCCAAAAGGCCAAAATTTAATTAAATATTAAAAGATGGGGAAAAATCGAGCAACATTTTCTTCTTGATGTTTTTTGTCAGAATATTAGTATTCGGAAATATAGTGAAATCATTAGCACAAAATCAAAATCTTTTAAATATTAGTTATTACATACCTTGAGTATTGTTATCAATAATAACTAATTAAAAACGTTAACAGATTTTTGAAACAGCCAGTTGAATACAAACTTAATCAAAATATTTATTTGGTGATAATAATAAAAAAAAACCATAACGTAAGTTTGACAGGGCGCTGCAAACAATTCAGAAGATATCAATTGTGTTTTTCCAAAGCCAAATAGAGTGTTAGAGTGCTATAAATAATTTCGTCATAAATTTGATTAAATATACCGCAAACGAAAATATCGTTTATGGCCAGCTTTTATTTAAATTCAACCTGTGTGCGGCGAAATTCGCCGATCGTTACCAGGCAACGAAGAAATTAAACGACGATCCCTTTGTAGTGCTCTCTTGTCATTAAGTGGACCTTCTTGTCGTAGTTAATATTCGCTGGTTAATTGACTTGGAAAATTTGTTTAATAATGCTTGGTAAAATCCGTTTCGTCCGCTCGTGGAAGGCGTGTTTTTTTAACGATTTTAACGACTTTTGGGTACCAATTGGGCGTGGCACCCTCAAAATTTTTCGCCTAGGGCGAATTAGCCTCCGTCAGCGCCTGCGGCGAGCTTTTCCATCGCACCGACTTGAACCCCTTCCCCCCTCTCTCTCGTCACTTTGACCTCCCGGCGCCCATGTTGCCCCCCCCCCCCCCCTGAAATTTCTTCTGCCGGCGCCCATGGCGGTTAACTAATTTATTTTTAAAACGAAACGCTTTGCATAATATTTTATTTAAAAAATTATACAGCATGTTTGTATATCTAAATTTAAATGTTTCCAAACTATTGACGTTTGAAAATTGACGTTTTGCATATTCTGAAAAGTTCTAGAATCTAGAATCAATTTGGCCACTTAATACTCAATAATCTGCCTGGAAGCACCAAATCATTCGTCCCACACAGTGATGTGAACTGGTAAATTACCGATAAATTACCGTGGTAATTTACGGTAATTTACCGTAAATGACCAGAAATTGATTACCGTAATTTACTGGTAATTAACATAGAAAATTACCGGTTCTTGTGATAAATAATTACCGTTTTTTACCGTTATTTACTGTATTTTGTTGTAATATACCATATTTCCAAAAGTGACGCTTGTCAGCAATATGAGCAGTATGCGTTCGGGGATTTGCTGCCGACTGCCGGTGATTAGCCGGACCGGGATTTACTATACTGTCGACTGTCGTGAATAATGTGAATTCACATCGTTTAAAATATGTATTTCCCGAATTAACAAGATATTTGCGCTCTCTAAAGTAAAAACGAGTTGTAGGTCGCAGTCGATGTTTTGGTTATAGCTTATAGCATAGTATACCTCCTAATATCGCTATATTAGTCGTTTTTGGTTTTCATTCCTATCTTTAGTGGAGTCTGAATATGAATGCGACTGTTCTGAAATAGATGGTGAAATTGAAATAAATGAATAGTTGATCTCTAGAGATCCCATTTAGTCCAGCTCATTGCGAAATGCAAATATAAAAAAAAATTGTTATATTTAGTATTTAAGTACGGGATCCCCCATTTCCACTAACTAAAATTTATACGTACTTACTTAAAAGGGCACTTAACCTAAATTTTAACAAGTACGAATTTAAGGTTTTCTTTAGATTCAGTACCTACGCTACAAACAATTAAAATTTAGTTGATGAATACGGAGACTTGTCATTCACTTGGTTCTGTGTTGTTTTCGTTTTAAAATTAAATAATATTAAAGGAAAAAACAATGTTTTATTCACAAACAAATGAAGTAACTCTACACTCTACTCTACTCTACACCGATACTTACACACACCGTAATTTTATTTCCAAGTGATAATTATGTGACTTATGACAAGTTATTTTTTATACATGTACAAGGACATGCTTCTTTGAGAAATTATAGCAAGTTTTATTTGTAAACTAGTGCACGCTGGGTGCGTCACTGTTTTTTTTTTTTCAAATGGACGTTTCCAAAAGACAGTAATACACACAATTTACATTAATTTACGAATGGAAATCGTTATTAATTTACTTGCAGTTTACGGTAAATTACGGTAATTTATTGTTATTTACCAAAAATATATTACGGTTATTTACCATAGTAATTTACGATACAAATTTATTACCACGGTAATTAATTTTGGTAATTAACACTCGTAATTTACCACCGTAAATAACCAAAAATATAAATTACGGTAATTTTACATCACTGGTCCCACATCAAGCTGGTTGAATGCTAGGTTCTGTCAAAATGTGCCAGGAAAATGTCAATCTTCAAACGTCCATAGTGCGAAAACAAACAAGACCGCATCAGAGGGCTTCAGAGTTGCGCGCGTATCACATTGTTGGCAAAAATGACTAATATCACACGCTAGCTACAAGGGCCCAATCAATAGAATCTAACCAAAACTAACCCAAGGCATGCCCAAAATGAAGAAAAAACGTTTTACACATAACATTAAAAATATAAAAACATGTCTTGCCCCTGGAATCGAACCCGGACCGCCGTATTGCACACTCGGCATCCAGCCACTGAGCTACGGATCAGTTGACATCAATTTGCTAGACCTTAAAGATATGATGTTTGTCAATAATGTGGGGGCGCAACCAATAGAATCTAACCAAAACTAGCCCAACGCATGCCCAAAATGAAGAAAAAAACTGTTTACACATAACATTAATAATACAAAACATGTCTTGCCACTGGAATCGAACCCGGGTCGCCGTATTGCAGACTCAGTATCCAACCACTGAGATACGGATCAGTTGACAGCAATTTGCTAGACCTTAAAGATATGATGTTTGTCAACAATGTAATGCGCGCGGAACTCTGAAGCCTTCTAATTCGGTACGGGCAACGTCTTCTCGAAAACAATTTTATTGAATTTAAATTTAAATGCTATATCAAATTTCTTAACAAAAAAACGATAAATCCTGCATATTTGATACTAACATCGCAAAACTTTGGAACCCGCTGAGTAAATATCTAGGTTAGGAACCTATAAATGACATATAGGATAATTGAAGATGGCGGGAAACGACTCGGATGATAGTGAGAGTGATGGCTCAACATAAGCGAAAAAAGGAGGTTTAGCATGTTATGAGAAAAAAAGTTGTAGTGTGTGTGTTTGTATAAGATGTCACGCTATCTACTATAATAGTTGTTCCAACGGGGAAATAAAATAAAAAGAAAAATCGATGAAACAAAAATCGAGTGTTGTGATGCAATTGTTTGGTTAGGAAGCAGCGAAAATGTGGCGGTTGTCAAAGAGACCGTAAGCAAAAAGGAAATGGAGATATCCTACCTGAAAAGGATGTTAGAAGAAGCAATGGACAAAAACAACATCCTCAAAATGAACAACGGATTACTAATCGAAAAAAATAGTGCTTTAGAAATGAAAATAAAAAAGGCAAAAATACAAAGTTGTCATATAGGGACGTGGCTACAAAACAGTTAGAAGTACCTACAAGCGCGCGTTCTAAAAAACCGTCCGTACCCGGCGGTAGATCAAATGAACAACAGAAGCTGGCAACACATGACAAAGAACGCGAGGATTGCGCGAATACGTCAGTTATGTTTACAAACAATGACGATTCAAGCCAAAACAATCAACACATTGAACGTAAAATCGATAATATGGACTTTTTGGAAGTAAAGCATCGCAGAAGGCCAAAAAATTTGGGCACAGGAGCTACTGTAACCAATGAAATAATGAAAAGTTTGCCGGCATGGGCCGCAATGTTTGGTTATATATAAATAGAGTTAAAACAACAGCGACTGGAAATACTGTAAAGAATTATCACATTGTTCAAAAGGCTGGGTTCGAAAATGAAAATATATTTGTCAATGAAATTGTAACGGAGGAAACTCAACTTAACGCGTTTGTTGTCGCTGCCACCATAACTAAAAAAGATCAAATGTATGATCCATCATTCTGGCCACTTTATGTAGGGATTAAATGTTTGACTTTAAGAAACATAAAAATATCTTTAGGAGTTTGATATACTTGAGGCAGCGAGCAGCCTAAAAAACAAACTCAGTAGTGGGGAGGATGACATACCGATTTGCATTGTAAAGCTTTCGATGAACCAAATAAGCAAAGTTCTAGCTTACATAGTTGGAAACTCCTTTAAGTATGGCATCTTTACGGAACAACTGAAAATGGCAGTGATTAAGTCCTTATTCAAAAAGGGTGACAAAGAAAGTATGAATAGTTATAGGCCTATTAGTATATTAAATAGTTTTTCAAAAATATTTGAGCGTATCATGTGCACAAGGGTGGTAATTTTTTTTGCTGAGTGCAATATATTTAGTGAGGCTCAGCATGGCTCTCTTAAGGGTAGGTCAACTCAAACGGCAATCTTCCAATTAACCAAAAAATATTAGAACCAATTGAAAATTATTTGCCTGCTTTAGGTTTGTTTCTGGACCTATGTAAGGCCTATGACTGCTTAAACCGGTAGTTATTTGTTTTAAAATGTGACAGATATAGAATAAGAGGAAATGCAAAAAAATGGTTTGAATCTTACCTCTCAGAGAGAAAGCAGAGAGTGCAAATTATTAAAGGCCATGTAAATGTTACATCCGATACATGTATAACTACGATAGGGATCCCTCAGGGAAGTGGATTAGGACCACTTGTATTTATAATCTTTATAAATGATTTGTCGCAATTAATTAATGATTCTAGGGTGGGAATAACTGAGTTTATTGATGACACCCACGTAGTTATTAGTGAAGAGCATGTATTTAATCTCATCTCGACAACTGATGAATATTTTCGTGAGGCAAAACAATGGTTCGATAAAAATGGACTAGTTCTTAATGACCAGAAAACAAACATTGTGGTATTCAGAACAAACCGATCAAATAAAGTCATACCTCCAACTATGCATTTAATCAACTAAGACTTTGAAGTTTCAGAATATTCAAAATTTTGGGTGTATATATTGATCAGTTCTTGAGGTGGGACAAACATGTGGAGTTTGTCAGTAATAAACTAAGCAAGATTTGCTATGGCTTTAGAATCACATCCAAATACTTAAATATAAAGGCAATGAGAACCCTATACCATGCAAATTTTGAATCTATCATGAGGTACGGTCTAATCTTTTGGGGATCAGGGAATATTTCAAGCATTTTTATCATACAAAAAAAAAAGAGTCATAAGAATCATGTACAAAATGGATTATCAACAATCGTGTCGGGGTATATTTAGAGAAAAACAATTTTTTTCAGTTTATGGTCTCTATTTATTTGAATGCCTAATATTTTTACATAAACATAGGGAGTCATTCACTGAAAACAACACTAATTTTACCTATGAGACACGTACACAAAATATAAATTTTCCAATACATAGACTGTTTTAACTGAGAGAAATCCTGCTTACATGTGTATCACAGTATTTAATAAACTACCAAACCAGTTGAAAATGTTAAATAATTTTAAGAAATTTAAAAATAAGGCAACAAAACTGCTTATAGTACTAGATACATACTGCCTAGCGGATTATTTTGATTCCTAAAAGTGTTAAATTTTCTCCCCTTGACGTCATTTCATTTCAGTTACTGTATCTTGTACTTTGATTGATTTGAAATAAAGAAGTATTCTATTCTAAGTATTCTATAGTTAGATGTTAAACACTATTGCATTAAATGTTTAAAGATATGTTTTTGAGAAAGCGTTACGAAATTGACAAATTTTGATACTCGTTAGAACTGACACTCTTTTAGGCACCATTGCCTAAACATGAAACTCTGACAGTAAAAATGAAACACTAGAAACAACGAAAATTTTATTTATTATAAATTTTAAAGGTACAATTATGTAAATTATTAATGTGAATACTAGAGGCTGCCGTCTTGCCTTGGTAGTTGCCGCTTGTCCCAGCAAAAGATTTCAGGCAGTTCCTAGATTCGTAGTCTGGTCTTCTTTATTTTGATCAGGGGATCTTTACGCGGCAATTTTCTTCTTCATTCCGCTTTTCCGACCTTTCTTGATGACTCATTTTAGGTTCACCGACATAATTAATTTGTGGTGTGAGTAGTTCAAAGTGTAAAGGATTGCCAATCAGTAGTAGGTAAATTGTTTTGATATGTTGGTATGTATTATTGTTGGTTTGCCTTTAAAGGGTATTTTCTTCAATTGCGTTCTTCGTTGCTTGTGGTAGATGTGAAAATTGAGCTTTTGAATTTCAAAGAGAGCAAATATCGAAAGACATGTTCCAGATGCGGTTGTTCTTTTCATATGGGCATGGTACATCTCGATGTTTCGCGTACTTGGTACATCTCGATGTTTCGCATACTATTGTCTTCGATTAGCGCATGGTCCTAAAGCTCTGACCAGTTTTGGCTTATGTATTTCAGTAAATCTTCTCGTAGGTGTTTGTGATGGTTTTAGTGGGCCTATAAGTAAAGGCTCACTGCTCTAAAAAGGCAACTCAATTCACCAACAATATCTGATCTTGTAAAAGTCCTGATTTCTGAAGTAGGTTCGACTGTAACACTTTTATCGACTGAAGTCCGTTAAAAGTTCTGTCACCACTGTCACTGTCACTCACAGCAGTCTCTCCTGGCGATCCCCAGGCAGAGGCAGTTTTCCAAGGCTTCTTGTTTGTATCACTTTCATGGGTGTCCCCTTTGACACAGGAGATACCTACGGAATTTTTTTACCCTATTGCCAGGTAACTGGGATCTAATAGCTACCGAAATAGCTACCCCTACTAACCGTTTTTGACATATTATTTTCTGAAATTTAATTTATTAATAAATCGTACTTTATATTTTTAAAAGGATTTAATGTTAATAATAATGTTACTCTTTAAATAATTTAGTGCTTTGTCTATAAAGCTTAGTAAATATAAAGGACAGCGAAAATAGTTTAGTATGTAATATATTTTGGGCGTATCAATCTTTAAAATATATGGGGTATGTTTTGTTCGAGTTTTTATTAATACATTAAATTTCAGATTTCAATATTTCAAAAACAGTTGAATTTAGGTATAGGGAATGTTATTTAAACGTAGATTAAAAAATAATGAAAATAATTTTAATTATCATCGCAAACTGCCACCCTCTGCTGGGCGTCTATGTTTGAATGTCAATGCCAATTTTAAAATATGAAGGCGTTAAGATGTTAAAATATTAGAGTCTCTCCGTAAGTCTCCAAAGTTGCGTTATACGCCCTAAAAAGTGTTTGAAAATATCTACATCCCTATATTGCTCATTTTTCTGTAACACGTAAAATAAATAATTGTTATACGTGAGGAATAATAAATTTAACACAATCTATTACGGAGTATGTATAACAACTATTATGTTGATTCCGATACGTCCATTGCGATGTCTAATTATATAAACATGGTGTAATGATACAGATATGGTGATCCGTGTCGGAGATGAGAGAAAAATGTAAGTTCAAATAATCGGGAAAAATATTGTTTGTCTTGGAGTTGGGTAATCGAATTTCATTATAAGTTCGATTTTTTTATATCGAATCTAAGAAAAATTTCGATTGTGAAAGAGTTGATTTGATTAACATTTCATAATACTGAAATTACAAAAAGAATAATATAAATCACTTTATTTTATGCTATAAAGATGGCTTTCTGGAAATTTATATCTAATAACAAACATTAAAATTGATATAACGTTTGACATTATAAGAAGGCACAAAGAAATCAATTAAAACATGTAAACAAACTTATCAGCTCGTAGAAGCAAACGCTATTTTAAAATGATGGCACACACTGCCATCTAAAATAAAAGAAAAATATCGAATCATTTTTATTTACTCTCTAGACAAGATGTATTTAATATTATTAATTATAGGCAATACGTAATCGTAATCGACATGTTGCTCAATTTGCGTGCTAAAATATCAGTAATGAGTGCAACTAGTAGAAACGTACAATAAAAAGCAACTTCTTTGTAAATAAGGTTGAGGTCAAATCGAAGTTCGTAAAAAAATGCCTGTTAATGCGTTTAATCCTTGCTTTGCATATAGAGAAACGGCAATACATAATACGTAGTTAGAAAGAAAAATTCACTTAGAATGAAATACTGAAAATATACATAGATATGAAAACAACCGAATGACAAAACTCATTTATGAATTGAACTAAACTCAGTGCATTGTAGGTATCCTAAAAATAACCAACAACACACATAGGTCAATGTTTCCAAAGTCATTATTTGATATTCTTATCTGAATAAACCAAATTTTAATGTTAATATTTTAACTAAAGTAGTACAGATAACTAAAGACAGTATGATTTAGAAAACAATGTTTTGTATTCGTTGTTAATAATGTATAGATGTTTTTCGTATAATTTATTCCGTGATCATTGTTCTAATTTATCTTGTGGTGTTTGCATCCATTGTGGTTGTGGGTCATATTGTGATATTCAGCGATGTGTATTCTTTGTCTGCTTGTGTGACTCCTCTGGGCAAGGAACTATGGTTGTTGTGGAAGTATTTTCTACGAATTTTATCTGAATTGCGTGGAGTATCTGAATGAATATCAATTAAGTCCTCTTTCTCCTTTCCTATCTATCTATTGTGAGCACTCATTGCATGAGTTTTGGAGTAGTTTTCTATGTTTTGCCAGCTCAGATCTTCTGAGTACATTTATCTATCTAGGTTTGTTGTCCATAATATTACTCCAAAGGAATATGTGAGAACAGGGATAGCAAACGAGTTAATAGCTTTGATTAGATACTTCGAATTCATTTTGTGTTGAGGATTAGCGTTACTCGTTTCTTATATTCTTTAGTTAGTTTGGGTCAGTTTTTATTTATTGCTATGTGATTTATTCTTGTATTCTGCTGAAATCCCATATATTTGTGTGTTTCATCTTCCAGCATGCTATCTAGTGCTTCGTTGTATTCCAAAGCCTGCTGTTATTTCCTCTATTATTTTTAGTTCACCTCCCATTTGTGTCTGTGTTGGTGCATACATTTTTATGTCATCCATATAAAGAAGATTATTAATGGTGTGTTCTACTTTGTTCTAATGTTTGAGCTGAAAACCGTATTTTGTATTATTGAATGTATTGGATGTAACTAAGTGGATTCAGGCAGAGGCAAAACCACAATGCACTTACCGAGTCTCCTTGAAAGATTCCTGTTTTAATCTTTATGGTGTCTGTTTATATGTATTCTTTTTCTTTTTTTAAGTGTAAAAGGTGTTCATGATAGTTGACAGGAAATTTCTTATAGTTGAATATATTTTGTAAATTTCTAGTGTTTTCTTTAGCAATGCAAAAGCTTTCTTGTAATCTAGGTTGCACGTTCGTAGGTTCCTTTATTGTTTTTCTGTTTACCTCATTACCAGAGTCTATTAATTATTAAACTGTTCCTTACACCCTTGACCGTTCCCCCTACAGCCTCTTTGCATTGCCGGAATAACATTATATTTTAGGTGTTTTATCTATTTTCTTGAATACAGCGTTAGTAAAAGGAACCGGAACGCTTAAATATCTTCACAAGCTACATTTACAAAATTCGGTACCTGGGGGTTTCCGGGCGTGCGAAATTGAACCATGATATCGGCACTGTTGCCAGATTTCCCAGTGTTGTCCTACACGGAGTCATTGGGCGTATCAAATTTAGTAAGGCCCTAAATTCCAAGTACCGGAACGCTTTAATATCTTCAAAATCGCTCAAGCTGCATTTTCAAAATTCGATACCTGCGGGTTCCGGGCATGCAGAATTGAACCACGATATCGGCACTGTTGCCAGATTTCCCAGTTTTGCGTTACACGGAGTCATTTTGTTATCTTAAATGGAACGTCCCAATTATTTTTATTGCCATAAATTGGGCGTATCAAATTTAGTAAGGCCCCAAATTTTATCTCTTCTAATTGCTGAGATGTGACAACAACGCATTTTTAGTAAAAAGTACCAGAACGCTTAAATATCTTAAAAATCGCTCAAGCTGCAGTTACAAAATTCGGTACCTGGGGGGTTTCCGATTTCCGAGCATGCAGAATTGAATCATACGACACCTCAAAAGCCAAGGGGCGTAACCCACAAAAAGTACATTTTTCAGGAAGTTGAAAAACCTCATAATTTATAAATTAGAAATAATTTCAAAACAAAATAAGTCTTCTTGAAGTTTTTTTTAATACCAAATGTTTTTCAATGAAGTTAATGAGAAACACTCTTTTTATATAAAAAAAAAACTAAAATATTTCTGAAAAATGTGGGTTACGTCACTTGACATGTACATAAACCAAGCTTGTAGTTGTTTGGGGGACGTAAGCTAGTAGGATACGTCTATCGGCCAGATTTAAAATTAATAAAATGGCTTAATTTTTAACATAGTTTTATTGATTAGAGTTGTCATAAATATTGGTAAAAAATGTAATTATAAATAAAAAGTCTTGATGAAAAATATAAGATTTCCATTCTAACTAAACATAAACTTTTAACTGCAAAAATAAATTCTTAAGTATGCGTTTTTCTGTTGTTTCGTAACATTATCTAGTGTATCTTCCTCATCAGTTTCAGAAAGTGTATCTCAAGATACACCTCGAGAATTATTTTTTTCTTAACAAGGGTTTGTAGGTCTTATTGGGCTTCAATTCTTGTTTAGTGTGTGTCTAAACTGCAAATTTTTCGGTAATGTAAAGGGCTCATATCCACGAGTCTCTACATAATTGTAATACATTCCCAGAACATGGCTATCTTTACACACTATAACGCTCCGAATACTTTTAAAACTTAGTTGTTTTCCAAAGTTTGTTCTATTAATGGAGTCTGGAAAAATTGTTCGTTGGAGGGTTAAAGTCGTTAAAGCTACCGAATGAAAGTATAATTAGGCTATAGGGTTTTGCATTCCATGCATTGCGGATTATGGTAGGCCATTCAGAAGGTGCTCATATCGTTTTCTTTTTTTATTGCAGATTCAATTTCGTAAATTGAATTTATAGGAAAACTCAATACGTTTCGATAATTGAACATCAAAGCTTTTCCATTTTCTCCACTTCAATGTATCCTTTTTGAAAAATGGAGCCGCGATGCTGAAAAACCTTAAAGAAATTGAAAAACGGTCGACGTTTCGAGGAACAACCCGTTGTCAAGAACGAATAACAAATCTAAAAATGAAAATGGTTAGTAAATGCAATTAAAACAGTAAATAGCTCGTGCACTTTGTCAAGTTTTGAATTAACTTTGTCAAAACAAAGTGCACGAGCTTTTCACTGTTTTAATTGAATTTACTAATCATTTTCATTTTTAGATTTGTTATTTGTTCCTGACAATGGGGGCAGGTTTGTTACTCGAAACGTCGACCATTTTTCCAACTTCCTTTAGGTTTTTCAGCTTCGTTAGGGTCACTAAACTAGCACTTGTGCTGTTTACACCCTGGGGCCAGAGCCGAAGCGGCTCTATTTTCCAAAAAGGGTACGTTGAAGTGAAGAAAAAGGCAAACAGTTGTAAGATAAACAACGACAATTAAAAACATCACAAAATACTAGAAAATGCAACAATCGTTAAAAGTAATATTCGTTAGAAAAAGTCTAAATACTTTTTTGGAAACAGCTACAGTAAAGGTTAAACCTTTATTGGAAAAATCTTCTGAAGTTAGTTTTTGGAAACCAATGAAAAGAGATAAAGTTTTAACATTCACAGATACAAACGCAAAACCTAAAATCACCTCACAGAAAACATTTATCGGCTCCGAATTTATGTTTAGGAGGATCATAATATGTGCCGCTCGTTTCCAAGAAATGGATTTGTCAAACATTTTATCTTACGAACTTTCCTCTGTCCCGGCTTCTATGTTCCATGAAGATGGTGCCATGCGCAAATCAACAAAATCTTATGTTTCAAAAAAGTTAGTGTCATTTACTAATCCTTTATTGGTCTGTCCACCAATAGATTCATATTTTATTGATGGCATGGTACTTATTCAAGAATTAAAGTCATCTACGTTTTCAACTTTCAACGCTTTGTGGCATCTGGTATTAATAAAAAGTTTGAGCAATGGAAGAAAACATGGTGCAAAAAGCATTACAGTTGTGTTTGATTCATACACTACTCAATCACTTTAAAATGCTGAAAGGTCCAATCGTGGCGACTCAAATGTTGTTGATTTTAAGGTGACTGGTACGCGAAAAGTTCCTAATTTTAACGAATTTCTCAAATCATCCTTGAACAAAAGAGCGCTATTAGTTTATTTAAGCGACTACCTTCTTTAAAATAGTTCCGATTTATTAAATACCTAGTCATGAAAAACTAGTAATAGCTGGAGGATTTGAATATCCAAAACAAGCGTTTCAAATTACCTGGGATAGAGAACCAGAAAACTTGATATCACTGAACAGCAGTCAAGAGGAAGCAGACACCAAGATCATTCTTCATGTTTTGTCAGAAACTTCAAATAGCGATTCCATTTTAGTAAAATCGGTAGATACTCATGTGTTGCTATTACTTTTACACTTCTATAGTATAACGCCCGAACTTGAAAAATGTTTTTGGTTTATGGAGCTGGGGCACAGCAAGAATAAACGCTTTGTTGCCATCCACGATATAGTTAAGAAACTTGGCCCACAAATAATCAAAAAACTATCCACTTTAAGTTTTTGGGATAACACCAGTGCATTATACAAAATAGGTAAAAAAACCCGCTTTTGAGACGCTACAAAAAATATTGAGTCTTTCCAAGCCAGAAATGCTTCCGGTATTATCCGAAGATGCAGGGCCGTTCTTAGGGGTGTGCACGTTGTGCAGGCACAAAGGCGGCGAACCTTAGGGGCGGCCGCAGGTCGCCAGTGGAACCAGTAAAATACTAAATGTATTTTACTGATTCCACTTTTTGAATATAAAAAATATGCAAAACTAAATTTCATACTTAAGACATTCCACAGAAGCAAAGTTTAAAACTCAAAATCCTCTATAAGTATTCGTAATATTCAAATTGCAGACAATTAGTTTTTATGCTTCAATATAATAAAAATTGATTTATTGTATATTTTTGGTGGTCGAACTCCCAAAAAACGCCGTCTCTACTCTCGTCTAAGAAGGAAAAATTCGCAAGGATATAGGGCGTCCCACGGCCCGGCCCGCGCGGTAGTTTGGATTTTGTGAAGCAAATTTTTTACCTTTTCAATCCATTCATAACTTATAAAATAGCAAAAGCGGAATAAACTGTGACCACAGAAGTGTTTAGCTTTCTTTTTACAAAATGCTGATAAGAATCACTAAACTCTTCTTCATGGTTAAATTTCTTATAATAATAAGATAAACGTTTGATACATCAATTCAAGCCACCATATTGCCTACTGTTTTACTAATTGAATTTTTCCTTGATTTTCATTAACGATTGCTTTCTTTCATCATTATACTTCTTTTAAGCTTCACCAAGAAAAGCTTTTTCGTAACGTAAATACAATTTGATTTCATATAACTTGTAAAGGATACTATTTTAAATACTAACTACTAAGGTAATTAAACATGTGTAGTTCCCATAAAAAAATATGGTTATTCTTTGAATAAAGAATACTTATTTTGCTCATGTTGGGAGTTTTACTGCTAACTGGTTTCCCAGTGTTTTTATTGAAAATACATCTTAACATCTATTAGCAACATTCTAGATTTTGAAATTCACTAGATAAATAATCTTCAGTAATCTTTCATTATTATTATTATTTTTTCTTATTTGGTTTTATAATACTTTTATTAACTTTCCGAACAGTCTTTTGTTTTTTTTTCTTATTTTGTTTTATAATACCTTTATTAACTTTCCGAACATTTTTTTACCTTTTCATCAGTTTTTTCCCATTTTTTCAAATTTTTTTACAATGCATTTTTTCTTCCCATTTTTGCCATCCCCGATCTTGTAGCTGGACTTCTTCGCCTTTTTTTCACCGAAAACCGCGTTTCTCTGACTTTTTTTACTATTATTATTTTCTTATTTTGTTTTATAATACTTTTACTAACTTTCCGAATAATTTTTTACGTTTTCTTCAATTTTTTCCCTTTTTCGATAATTTTTGGATATCCAAGGAGGTTGCAGAAATATCGGCAAAAAACGTTTTTTTTTCCTCCAAAATCCCCCCCTTAAATTAGAGCCCCGGTCCCCCCAGATGGTCAAAGGAAGCCCCCGTATGAGGCGCATTTATCATAAAAATTTCGACCCCGTCGCTCTTCCCGTTCTCCCGAAATTAATTATTTTATGTTTTTTCTTCTCCCCCACGTCTGCCCGAACGGCGGGGGGAGGGGGGGGGGGATGATTGAAGTCCAGTTTTCGTTCAGGATCCTCATTTTTACCCCGGCGACATGGCCTGAAAATTTCAACCCTCTAGCTATACTGGAACATGCTTAATTAAAGGGGCGTTTCACTTTGATAAGCATTTTTTCTGACTTTACCCTCGCTAAAGAAATTTCACATCAAAATATTTTTGTTAAAAAAAAATACTTTTTGTAAAATATAGGGGCGGCATTTTTATGCTTGCACAAAGGCGGCAGAGGTTCTAAGAACGGCCCTGCGAAGATGAAGCCATGGATGTTGCCAGCAATTTTTTTTTCTTGTATAAAAACACTGTTGTATAAAAAACACTAAGAACTAAGATTCCTTTTAACAACTACTTCAAACAAGCCTGCTTGTGAACTTCCGCCGACATTAGATGCTTTTGGACTACATCTAAAAAGGTAGATTTATTCCGCATTCTAGCACTTAAGAGAGGATAATAATATTTTACTTTTGTAGGTGTATTTATCAATAAAAAGTATGTTATTCTAGTCATTTACCAGAGCCTGTGTATGGAAATCCCGCAATGTTTGGATGGGTGTTAAAAGATGATGTGTGGATACCACAGTTAACTGTTAAAGACCCTGTGCCAGAAGGCCTAAGAAAACTATTGTACATAAAATGTAGAGACAAGAATTGCAATAGTAGTAAATGTGTTTGCGTAAAACAGTGATTAAAATTTATGACTGAATGTAAATGCAAATTATGCAGTAATAATTTAAGTTTTATAATGACTCAAAAAATGAAGAATATGATTTTTCGATACACTTTTTCATCGTAGCCTCTTATAAAAATTTTCAATAAAATAACCTAGTGCCATAGTAATAATAATATAGGTACTGTTAAGTGACCAAACACTGTTTAGTTTCTTCATGGCGATGGCGTTCAGATATTACATGTACCTGTCGCTCCAGATTAACCGACGAGCAACCGAATTTTTAAATTCCGCGGGCTTTAAAAAATCATAGATCCTAAACTATAAAAGTGACAACAATGCTTATGCTACTAAAAACTTTTTTGGTCATTTGTCTACATTTTCTTCGCTGCATGAAATTCCCAAAAACAAAAAATTTTTTCGATCAGTGAAAATTTGCCTGCATAATATCTAAATTCCCAAGGTCATTGATATATTCGGCATAGTTAAAATAAAAAATGGGAACCATTTTATATTTTGAAAAAAGCGCCTAAGTGCGTGTTTTAAAACAAAAAAAAATCATGTCTATAGCTCTATTGAGTTTTTAGATATTACAGTGGAAATATAAAAAAACATAATTTTTAAAAAGGGGAAGTTTTGACAGTTTTTTGCAAATAAAAAAAATCGGGACCGCAAAAAAAGGTCGTATTTTGAGGTTTCATGTGTCGAATGATCTTGTTGACAATACCCAATAGGTTTGATCTTGTTCTAAGCTGATAAAAAAAAAAACGGTATAATTTTGCCCATTATTTATTCCACTAAATCTCAATTCGCTTTGCGGGTTACATCCTTTAGGTAAGTGATGTATTTTTACTCCGAGCATCCTTTAGTACAATAATTCAATTTTTGACCATTTTGAGGGTTACGCCACTTGGCCTCTGAGGTGTCGAATAATATCGGCACTGTTGCCAGATTTTCCAGTTTTGCGCTACACGGAGTCATTTTGTTATCTTAAATGGAACGCCCCATTTGTTTTTATTGAAATAAATTGGGCGTATCAAATTTAGTAAAACACCAAATTTTCTTTGCTTTGCTGAGATGTGACAACGCATTTTTAGTGAAAGTACGGGAACGCTTAAATATCTTCAAATAACTACGTGTACCGCAAAACTGGCAACGGTGTCAATATCATGGTTCTATTCCGCATGCTCGGTACCTGGGGGTACCGAATTTTGTAAATGCAGCTTAAGCGATTTTGAAGATATTTAAGCGTTCCCTTACTTTTTACTAGAAATGCGTTGTTGTCACATCTCAGCAATTAAAAGAGATACAATTTTGAAAATTGGGGCCTTACTAAATTTGATACGCCCAATTTATTGCAATAAAAATAAGTGGGTCCTTCCATTTAAGATGACAAAATGAGGCAGTGTAGCACAAAACTGGGAAATCTGGTAACAGTGCCGATATCATGGTTCAATTCCGCACGCCCGGAAACCCCAGGTACTGAATTTTGCAAATGTAGCTTTAACGATTTTGAAGATATTTAAGCGTTCCGGTTCTTTTTACTAACCCTGTATGCTAACTACTACATAATTAACACAATATTAATTTCCTTTTTTTTTATGGCAGTGGCACACACACTAAAGGGAGATCCTATGGGGCTCGGCTAGCGGTGTGTGTACGTATAAAAATTATTGGAAAAATGTTCAGTATACAAGGAAAAACAAAAAGTTTTTTTTTTTTTTCAAGGGAACATGAATTTATTTTTCGATTCCTTGTAAAATTCTAAGTATACTTTATGTATGATGTTATACCTCTAAAGGTAGTAGTTTCACAGCTATAAACAGTTGAAAATCGGTACTTTGGCTACTTTTCACCTTGGTAGCAAGAAGATCATTAGAGATGGAGTAAAATAAGTTTCACATTCCTATCGTAAATTTTCAAGAGCTATATGACGGTACTAACTGGCAGGCGGTACCATGGGTACCAAATTTAGTACCTTCGTAGGTACCATAAGTTAGCACCACCAGATAGCTCTTGGAAAGTTGAAATAGGAATGTGAAGTTCATGTTACTCCATCTCTAATGATCTCTATGCAACCAAGGTGAAAATTAGCGAAAGTACCGATTTTCAACTGTTTATAGCTGTGAAACTACTAACTCTAGAGGTATAACATCATACATAAAATATGCTTAGAATTTTATGAGGAATCGAAAAATAAACTCATATACAGGGTGCTACAAATTCGTTTCTTTGTATGGGTATCTCGAAAACCGTAAGAGATACGAGGTCGGTTAAATTGGGGCAAAGTTGCGCGACTTAAGGGTGATTGACATGCCATCCAGAAATTTAGAAAATTCCGCCTACTTCCAGAGATATCCGTAAAAAAACGAAAATCATCTATTTTATTTTTATTTTTTCCTGCCTTTGTTTGGAGAGATAAAGTAAAATAAATGTCACATTCTTATTGCCACTTTTTCTTATCTACAAGCTGGCGGTATCAAATTTTAAATCTGACATTTCGCTCTCGGACCCCCTTCATCAACCTAATTTTTTTAAATACGGACCTGGATTTTTTATCTAATTTTTAAAAAGCCTTTGGTCTCCCGAAACCAACGATGTATCACACTTGTCCGATAGTGGTAACAAATATTGTCATAAGTGAAATCGGGTCAGAAAAGATCGCGCCATCTCTGTCTAACACAAAAATCTAGATTTGTTGATTTATTGACAAGTGCGATACATCGTTGGTTTTGGAAGACCAAAGGCTTTTTAAAAAGTAGATAAAAATTCCAAGTCCGTATTTAAAAAAAATTAAGTTGATGAAGAGGGTCCGAAAGCGAAACGTCGGATTTAAAACTTGATACCGCCAGCTTGTAGTGAAGAAAAAGTGGCAATAAGAATGTGACATTTATTTTACTTTATCTGTTCAAAAAAAGGCAGGAAAAAATAAAAATAAAATGGATGATTTTCAGTTTTTTATGGATATCTTCGGAAGTAACGGATTTTTTTAAATTTCTCGACGGCATATCATTCACCCTTAAATTGCGCAACTTTGCCCCAATTTAACCGGCCTCGTATCTCTTTCGGTTTTCGAAATACCCATACAAAGAAACGAATTTGTAGCACCCTGTATAGTGTTCCATTGAAAAAAAAAATTAATTTTTGTTTTTCCCTATATACCGATCATTTTTTCCAATATTTTTTATACATAGAAAAAAAGGATTTTTCAGTACCTACATAACCATACTTTTAATTTTTTTTAGACACTTAAAATAAAAAAGTTAAAGGGGGCGACATTATAGGAGATCACCCTGTACAATCAGTTCATTTTCCCGTTTACAAATTGTCATCACATCGATGAAATCCTCTGGTGAATAAATTACCTGCTGTAGTTTCAGAGCACATTCAATGCCCCCAAAATCTTTGTCATTAGAGAGGCAGCTATGGCCAGATGTTAAAAATCTTATACTGATGCTTGTCAATGTAGGGTGAGCATCCATTATTGCTTTCAACATAAGGACGATCTTAATATTCCTGTTTTGCATAGCACTCAGACCAAAGAATCAAAGTTTGGCAAGAACTCATTTCTGAATCGTCCATAGTATGCCTAACTAAACAGGATCCAACTTCTTGGGCTCCGCGAACTGCCTCACCTTCTAACCCGATATATTAATGTCCTTTATCACGTTTAGATGTGTGGATACCCAGGTTGTATAACCAGAGCTGGCGTTTATAAAATACATTGATTGAAATGCGGAGTAGAGGTAAAGTTTTTTCTAAACCAAAACATAACACTTCTTAATTTTTATCTTCCTGCGCCCGTTTACTATCTTGCTTTATTGGCTGATTGTATATGCTGTTCTCTTTGCTCCATATACTTAGCTTGTTTTTGTTTGGTGCTACTTTTTTTTCTAAGATGCTAACTTTATCGCAAGTATTATATGTGTCCTTCTTTAATGCTTTTCTCCTCAATTTGAGGCATGTCAAAAATATGTGCTTGTACTTCGAGAAAGATACAGAAGATTGCACTTGATCCTTGCGTAAGTTGAAAACTATCGGCAATGTAGAATCAAAACGTAAAAACTCGGCATCAGTCTCTTCTCTAGCAATATGAGCTTTTACTTCCCGTTTTCTCTCCTTCGAAATTTTGTTCGTTCCACCGCCTACTCCTCTCAAATCTCTAATACCTTCTGGTCTTCTCTTATTTTTAACAGCTAAATCTACTTTGCTACACAACAACACCATTCATTGTGTACTACCTCGATCTACTTTGGATGCATTTTAGTTTCCTATATATTCCGTTCGAGGTATTTCCTCTTTCGTCCCCTTTTTGGACGACATCCTCATTTTCAATGTTTTCATTTTCGTCGAATACTGGTACTACGTGTTCAGCTTCTTCATTTTCTACATTCACGCTTTTCAAAGGAACATGTTGATCCAAATTGGACTGGTCACGTTCTTCATTGCAACACTGAACATAGCAAAAAAGTAGGGTTCTGTACGGTCTTGACTTTTTCCAAGATAAATACCATCTTTACCTCCTAGATGGCATCTCTATTATGTCGCTTGGTCAAGTGATGCATAACGGGGTCCAAATATTAACTGACCATCCGCGAATTAAATTATAGCCATTAATATCTAAGGGTTAATTGCGTTATTTAGCCACATCTGTCAATGTATGAACATCTAAATTTAATTATGTGAAAAATTGCTTATAAATATAACAGTTTTGGGCAAAAGAGATCGAATATGAAAACACGCAACCTTGATAATGTTTTCCTTCTTTAGAAATTCAATAAAAAATTCAAAAAAAAAATAATATTGAATAAATTAATAGGTAATTGAGCTTTCAGAATGCGTTTATGACGACCCGACAGGAATGCAACCTGCACCTGCACCCCACGAACGACACAAACTAATACAAAGCAAACCTTATATGGCTCAAAGCTGTATATAAGTAAAAAAGCAAGGACATATTATATAAATATATCAAGGTATAATTGTTAATATATAACATGGATACAAAACCGAAAAAATGCAAGCTCATCACTCTTCTGCAAGTTCTTTTGTAAAAGTTCATATTGTAGTTTACTTGAAACTAGTGAAGGGACTATTCGAATACAAATAAGTATTCGATTCTGGCTTGCATTCGAATGCGCTAACAACAAGTTAATCGTCCCTCGAATGCTGGTTGAATCGAAATGAGAAATATGAATCGGCACAGTTCGGATTAAACAAATGAGCAACAAATAACGGACTTTGTTTTGTATTATGGGTGAACAATAATCCAAAACGCTAATAAAGAGTATAAAATAGAGTAGTTTAATTACTGTGGTAGTTTTTTATTTGTTGAATATTTTTCTTCTGTAGTAGTAGTAAACATATTAATTTTAAATGCGGTAGTCGACAGGTATGACATACATATTTTTGCAATATGCAGAAGATAAGGAGTTATGGGAATTCAAATTTTAATTCTTCAAGGTGATGATTTTAGTAAATATTTAATAAACTTTTACATAATGTCTAAACAAAATAATTTTTAACCAATATTTTATTTTTTAATCGTGAATGCTTTCGCTAATCTTTGTAAAAGATTTTGCTTTTATGCTTAAATGTATCAAGAATGAAGACTTCAAGCTCAAACAATACATAACCAGACAATTTATAAATATGAATTCGAGAACGATACTTCAAAGTCACTCGAAATCTCGAGAATCGCTAAATTAAAACATTTGGGATGTCGCCACTAATCCAAATAATTCAATTCTATGTATTCGAATAACCATTCGATTCTCAGAAGTATTCAAATGCAAGATATTCGATTCTAAAAATCATCCGATTTTCCCTTCACTACTTGAAACTTGATCCATGATTTTCTAAAAACATATTTTTAGATTCGGCCTCCTAAAGATGACAGAATCGAAACAGGTGTGATTTATTTTAATATTAACACTTGCCCATAAAACTGGCAGACGATAAAAAAATGCTTGGCAAAGCTTCATGCTGTTAATTAAATAACTTTGTAAATAGCTGGTGGGTTATCGAAAATATTATCTTCTTGCTATAAACTGATACTAAACCGTTCAAATTTCAAATTGCACAACTAAATCTGAACAATTCAAATGTCGCATTCGATCTTACTACGTGCGTATCTGCTCTTCAAAGCCCCAGAACAAGTCAACTTCATATTGGACTCCGTTGTCAGCGTTCGATTAACGTATGCATTACCCAAATTGTTCATTATTTATTGTGCCTACTCAGCTGAACATAAATTAGGTTATCAAAAAGCCTGCGCATTATAGACTGATTGGTGACATCCTAATAATTTTTTATACCTTTTCTGATTGACAAACTTGAAAATCAGTGTTATATAACTTTGGTAAAATTACACATTCTAAGGATAGGAAAATTATGTATAATGATCTGGATATAGCAGCACTAAGATTTCTTCAAGAAAAAATATGGTAATACCAAGATCACCTTTTTATAGGGATCACCTGATTTCTGTGAATAATTCGAATAAGGACAATTTCTGAATTGGTATGCCCTTATATTTACTAATGAATGAACAATGCAAAGTGAATAGATCTGCTACATACACTCTACCATTCTCGGATTCGAAACACATACTGCTTCAAGAAAAATGTAGTTTTCTATTTTCATCACCAAAT
>MU193272.1:10489-24561 GCA_016904865.1 Pissodes strobi | reverse complement strand
TGTGGGAGATTGACTCCGTTAAAATAAATTTAAGTGATTTCGGATAGGTTTTTGGACAATAAACATTCTAGTTTAGGAGCCTATCTGTTGTGTATTTTTAAGTAATTTTGCCATTAGACAATGCCTTGTCGGTGCTGTGTCCCCAAGTGTAAAGGGAAATACGACAATGGGCCTAAAGTTGCTACATTTCGATTTCCAAAAGATTTGGAGTTAAAGAGAAAATGGATTCTTGCAATAAAAAGAGAACAGTTTACACCTAGTAATAGTAGCAGAGTAAGTAATCAAAATATTTAATATAGGTACATATAATACCTATTAGGTACTATAATGATGTTTAAAATATGGGCAGGATTACCCAAGTTCTTAATTTGTAAGAAGTTAAATATGTGCTTTATAATGACAACATTTATCCATTTATTTATTCTGTAAAAAAAATTGGGAATTGGATAAACACGTATTTAACTTCTTAGGAGTTATGAATTACCAATTAAGAATTACAAATTAAGAACTTGGATAATCCTGGCCCACGTATCTATTATTTATTATTCTGCTAATATCAACACGTCATGCATTATTATTTCAGGTATGTGAACTACACTTTCAAAATGATTTGATTCAGAGAAAAACCACGTTTACAAATGAATCTACTGGAGAAATATTAGAGGCTTCTCTGAAATTGCCAAGATTAGTAGAAGGTAGGTACATTGAGAAAAAAAATAAGCTACTAACCCAAACTAAAAATTTAGTAACTATAACTAAAGAGTGTAGATAACATAGAGGACAGGTCAATAAGTTAGTTATGAAAGAAAATATGAATTAGTTAACTGCAAACATTTATATCTTAACCCAGTTATAGTTGTCTAAGCTACAAAAGATAGTTGCAGCACCTACACTTTAAATTCAAATTTCCTATTTCTATAATAGGCGTTACAACAAATTATTTTAGTCAGTTTAACTAAGCTTTCTAGTTGTAACCAATATTTCTAGTTAATACACAAACAGAAGTAGTTATATAAGCCATAATTTTGTTACAAGCTGCCAATTTTTTAAAGTATTTTGCAGAAATGCTTGCTAACCAAACTGAACCTCATATAAGACAACAGGATTATAATATTTTTATTTTGAGATATGTATGTATAAGTATCTAGAAATATGAGAAAAAAATTAACACTTACTGTCTTATTATGTAAGGGTCTTTGTATATACCACGAAGGAATAACTAGACTACTAGTTGTGGGAACCAAGTTGTTGCAACTAATTTTTTAATAATATTTTTGGTATTTTTTATTTAACTCGCTTAATCAGTGAACACATGTTGCCACAGCCAGAATAATAGTTATCTATCTTTTAACAAAAATTTGTAATAATCAGAACTCATGCCAGTTATAATAATCTATAAAGTTCAACTAATTTAAAATTATTGCAACAACAAGATCAGACTGGTTGTAGTAACTATTTTTTTTAGTAGTGGCTACTAAAAAAGATCAACCCATGTGCTTAGTTAATGCAATTTTCTCAGTGCACATCTGCTTAACAGGGCTCTTCCTTTCTTGTTATTGAGACAATCCCGTTTGTTATAGGTGCTATTCCAAGTAAGCTACCTGGATGCCCTTCATACTCAAGTAAAGATGATGTCCCTCTCCGAGAATGTACAGACACTAAACACAGAAAGATCGAATGCCGGGAAATGGAAAGGGCTATTGCTGAAAGTTTGGATGTAGCAACTACCTACAATAAAGCAATATCTTTTACTTCGCTACATGAAGCTGACATCAAAATGAACGAACTTGAGGATGGATGGTTGAAAGGAAAAGGAAGAACAAACTTGTGTGTGTTTTTTTTTTATTTAAATGGACCCGCTGAAGGGTACCCAAGTGTGAAAGTGTCTGTGTTTCTGTCAGAAGACTTGAACATTCAAGTGTTTTTGGGCAATGTGTTCGTTAAAAAAATATTGTGTTCAGACAAGAGTGTTATAAAACTACCAGTGCGGGTCGAGGATATTATTACTTTAAATAAAGTGCTTCATGAATCCAAAATATTTTTGATAGACAATGAAAATAAAGATGATAATGTTAATGTGGACAACAAAGGTAAGCTTCTCTTAGTTTCGGACATCTTAGAGTCAGTGCAGTGGCAATACCAATCTGAAAAGTGAGATATGATTGAGTTTTTGAAAGAGCAAATTAATCTTTTGAACATTTCCACAAAAAACAGGCTCAGATATACTTGTGAGACCTATCTGTTTGCTTGTTTGCTTCATTCAATATCCCCACGTGCGTATAAGTTTTTGAGAAGCTCGGGTAAATTAACTTTGCCATCTCCAAGGACTCTAAACCATGTGTTCCAGTTTCAGCACGGACTCAAGGTTGGAGCAGAGTGATGCCAATTTTTTAAAGTATGCATATAAACAAATAAATAAATATTGCAAAACATTTTTAAGTTCAAATGAGTTGGACGAAGAGTCCTCCAATATTAACTTTAGCCTCATATCGGCAACATCTAGGGGAGGACTTTGTTACCCAGGTGATGAAGTCGTCAAAATTGCATCATATGCCTATATTATAATAAAAAAGTTATTTGATAAAGAAGACGAATTTTTAAAACAAAATAAACATCAAATTTTTAAAGCATTAATATTCAATGCTATAACTAAACTAGAGGACATTTTTTTGGGGGCATAATGGCATATGCCATAGTGAAGATCAAATTTTAAAATTATTAATAAAACCAATGACAAACATTTTTTTAAAAAATTACGTTAAAAAGAAAAATGATTCAACTTCAACAAAAACTATGCCTGAATTGAAAAGATGTAAACCAAAAAGTAAATAAAGTACTGCCACAGTTTTTAGTTACTTTATTTGAACACTAATTAACACTTAACACTTTATTTCTACTAGAAACATTTTACTAATACTTATCTAACTCTTATAACATCAACTATAGAACTATAACTCTACTAAACTAACTAGTTTTACTCGTATTTATATTAATATGACTTTCAAGAAGACGAACCTTCCTTTTGATTTTATTGCCACACTACTTTTTGGTTTATAACTGCTTTGCATTTTATTCACAGTACTTATAGGTACAACATAGAAAAATCACTGCTCTGTATTTATATATGCGATATTTCTTTTACTTAACATGACTGAATCTAAATTAATCGTTTTATTCTATCATGTATTCTGTTATTGGTACTTACAAAGATGTGTCAGTGGTTACTCAATAGGTGAACTAACTAAAAAATCATAAACAATGGTTTGTAAATTATAAACTCTTAAGCTAGATACTACATATAATGTTCCTTTCATCTAGTACTTGTAACAGTAACTTGTTCCTATCTTCGATTTGATATTTATTTTATTAATGTATTCTGTATTTCTCATATATATTTTTATAATTAATAAACTTGTCTCCTGTTTTATCATATTGTCTTATTTTAACATTAATAAGGAAGCAAAGGACTTATTAGTTACAAGTACAAGGGTATGATCAAGGTAGGGCCCTGGTAATTTAGGTGAGTAGAATAGTATATTATATACCTAGGTTGAGAAGTAAGCCATTATTTACCGAGCACTTTTATATCCTGAGGCGCTCCGCGCCTCAGGATATAATGTGCGAGGTTAATAATGGCCTTCTCAACCGAGGTATATATACAATTTTTTTTAACACTGATATATTACCATATTTGATTCGATTTGACTTTTATATTAGTCATTTTCTACTTATTTTTCAAATAGTTCGAAATATCAAGTAGCCTGGAAGTTCAGTTGTCTAACTGACAGATATCGTATCAAGAAGCGTTTTTTCGCGAGCTAACTACAATTAACCACGGCATACTACAGGATACTACTTTGTTTTCACGAGGATTAATTTAATTGTGGTAAGTGAGGGGAAGTTTCGTGACGTCACTATTACATCATCATTTTTCAACTACGGCTTACTACAACTTACATACGTGACGAGGTGTGGTACTCGAGGTTTGATGGAGTCATGGCGGATTCATTTTGAAACGTTAAACATGTGAAATCTTTGTTTTTCCATTCTGAACAAGTTTGTAAATTATACGTTCATGAAATTCTTCTATAGAAGCCTCATACGCATCGGAATTCCTACACAAATGTGCCCCAAATGGGATTTGGGCAGCATATTCATCCAAAAAATACCATTAGTTTGCTTATCTCCAGAGGCCACCATTCTGTCATTAAAAATATGAGTAAACGTTCTGCACTGATCAAACTGATCATTTTCAAATAAATATGCAAAATATCTATATTCTTTTCTAGCAATGCAAGATCTGACTACGGTATTTTGGCGATGACAGAAGCAGACAGTACAATTTGTGGTGGGGTGCCCGCTTGGCACTTGCTTCAGTATTACTTGTAGTTAACCGTGGTTACTCGCCAAAAAAACGCTAATAAACTCCTGACAGCTCCATACATACAAAGTACCTTCTCTCCATCAAAATTTTGACAAAATCGCATTATTAATAAGAATATTATGGGGAGTCATGAAAAGTGAGTCATACTGTATATAATTTTCTTACTAATAGCACTGATACAATCCTTATCATTATTTGAATTGATTAGATTTTGGAATTAATCATTTCCTACTCATTTTTCAAATAATCCGAAATGACAACTAGTTGTCAAACTAACAAGTTTGACATTTTGACATTTTCCGTTTCCGTTTCATTATTGACCTAGGTTTTTTTTAGTATTATTATTTACCTAGGGTGAGAAATGTTACTTCTCATTTGAGGAATGGAGTAAATAATGGTGATTTATCATGTTAGTAGTAAAAAAACTAAATTAAAACATACATCAAAATAATTCCCTTTTAATTTAAAGCCCCCCGACCCCCTATCAAACAAAATAATTACCTTCCCTTCAAAAACCGAAAATAGAATGATAAAAACACTAGATAATTACAGCACATTACAGTTTGTTCTCTGGTTTGTTTACATTTTACGGTCGACTCAATGGTCTACCTGTGATGACTCATAATATGCTGCTTCCTGGCCTTGTCGTATAGGTGGCCTTGGGTGTACACAGTGATCGCATATAATGTTATTAGTATTCAGTAGCATTATAAGCCAAAGTAATAATTTTAAACTTTATACATTGACTGGTGTCAAATAAATAATGATTTGGCCTCAAATTATATTTTGTAATCACTACGATGCGTTTAATTACAATGTTATAATATTTTGAACGACTTTGGAAATAGATAGATAGTGTGTATTGGTTATAAATGAATGTAACAACTTTAAACTGTATAAATTGAATGGTTTTAGATCAACCAATGTTAAAAGCTTATATGTATATTTACTGTTTGATATCTTCGCCACGCGTATAATTAAAAAATTATTCTATACACACAGTAACCATCCCATAATAGCTACACGTTCCCGATAAATGAAAATTGTAACCTTAACCTTAACGGCATCGAGTGTTGTCAAATGTGGTGTATAGAAATAATGATTTTCTTCCACATTCCAAACCAGTGACTCACACCAGTTTCGGGCTTGAACTTTTGTATTGATTTACTTTTTATTTATTTAGTGCGCTACTTATTACAATACGTTGTCATTAACATTCCAGTAAAATGACTCAGCTGTGGGTCAAAGAATATAACGCTGTAGGAATTCTTATATGATGAATAACGAATAGCTAATAGTGCTAATGAAATTAAGTTGTTATTGAATATTTTAATAACTCTATCACGCTCTTTATTATCTTATATTTATATTTACTTTAATTAGAAGAAACTGAGAGTGAATAAAGTTAAGTTGGGAAAATTTACAAATTTACAGTTAACGATGCTGTCTTGAAGCATGCAAATTAGGCTCTAACGCAAATGCCGGAGAGTAGCGTGGGGTTAAATTATTTAATGTACCTAGACAGCACACGTCAAAAGGTCCCCATCAAGTTGTAATTGAATCGTTTTGGCTAAGGCTTCGCATAAAAAAATTCAAAACGAAAAGAAAGATCAAAGTGGTTCAATTATAGAGCCCATTTAATTCAAATCAATTATACTTACTAATTACTTCCCTTTTGGAATACTTAGTACTACAAAATAATAAATGAAGCAGATAGATGATAGGTGAGCAGAAAAACGGTTTATTCCCATAAATTTGGCGAAATGATTTGTTTCCCTACAAAATTGTTTTAAAGATTTGACGTCAAGTCAATTAAAATAAAAAATAAACAATAACTATACTGTGATAATATGTGCTTCTTAAAATTATACCTAGCCGTAACAATTAAATCTAAAGCGATGGCGAATAGCTTTACTTGAAGTTATATTTGAAGTGATTTACTTCACTTGAATGAATAATTCAATCTGGCGCTAACCTATAGCAAAAGAAAAATTGTTGTTAAAAAGTGAAGGTACAATAAGAAAAAAACTAACTATTTAGTTAAAGTCATAAGGATTTTTGTACCAATTGCTAGGCAAAACTAAGCACTAAGACAATTAACAGAGACTAAGTAATTAAAAAAAGTGTTAACTGAAACGGTAAATAAATTTGTCAATTAACTCAGAAACTGGCTGAATTAAGAAATCGTAAATAAATATATCAATTAACAGAGAAGTTGACTGATAAAATAAAACATAACCAACGTTAACTAATCATGGTACGGAAATAAATCACTTATTTTGCGAAAGTGTTACCTATAGTAGTACAAGTAAAATAAACATGATAAACGATAAATAAACAGTTCCTAACTTACCACAACATGGGCATGTTTGTTTACACTGATCGACGAGTCACTTGGACGTAATATTAACTAACAATATCGTGGTTACGATACGTCAGTACAACCGTGAAATTGGAAATAGTACAATTTATAGCCTTACACACTTTAAACTTGCTTTAAGTTAAACGAATAAGGTATAGATTAAAGAAAAAAAAACAACCAAAAAGTCTGAGTCTCTGGTCGGTTCAGAGAAATAAAGTTTAGTTACCTAATGTGAAATGATGCGGGTCAATAAATAAAATAAAAAAAATCAAATATTGACTATAGCGGCATCAAAAGTTAACTAGTGGCTAGAATATAAGAAAAACGAAATTGATCTGAACCAAAGTTTACTAAATAAAATATAAGTTCCCGCACTCTCGAAGCACGCAAAGCCGGCTAGACCTCTCCCCCTCGTCCCGCTCGAGGGGCCAGTCTCCGCCGATGGATACGCATTTACACAGTGGTTCACGGAATTTGACGGTGCAAGGTACAAATTTTACAGAATATCCAGGTATCTGCGGCACGCTTGTGATCTCAACGCATCAAAGTTCCCACAGTGAGTGAGACAACTTTATTTTATTTAGTAATCTTTGGTTAGGGTCAGTTCAGTTTGAGACAGCCATAGTTCGTGTCGAATGGTTAGTCACTTTGAGTTTTTTTTTTGTATCACTCCCAATATCAAAAGCTACTGATTTAAGCTAAAAACTTACGGTATTCTTTCCAACTGGGCAATTCTTATACGCATCCCTTGGAATTTGGTTGGCTCCATGTTAGATTAGAAGGTTAATATAATTTGCTCATCAGCTTTTTGAATAAACGGACTATCAGAATTCCAACCATTTGCCATTGGAGCTACTCTGTGTGGTTTTAGAGAAAATTGGATTGTATTCTATACGCCCCTTAAATTTCCCGAATTGTCTGTTTCTTCTCTGAAAAAGTCAATGCAAGCGGAGATCCCCCCTGTCCATGCCGTCATGTATGACGCAATATGAAAAACTTACGCTCGGAGTAGCTTCATCCCAAATTTCAATAAATTTCTTATATTCATCGCTCTTTATTGCCGCAGCTAGCTTTTCTTTTTGAAGGATCGTTTTGCAATTTTCTTCGCTTAGCATCCCGAGCAGCTCTTGCAGCAGCAAATTCGGCAGCAGAAAATGGATTAAAAGTAATTTTATATTTTTGTAATACATTTCTTGCAGCTGTTTTGCGGCAGCATTCACATCGCTTTCACAACCGTCTCTTTGTTGTCTTCACTATTTTTCTTTATCATGTTAAATGCGTAGTTGTACCACGATGACAGACTCATATTGTATATAAGTTCTCATTACAAAAATCCATAAACTATCCGCAACCTTGCTTTTGTGACTTTGGTATTGTCTCGTGTTAAATGTTGGACTTTTTCTCTAATAGTTTGTTGATTTTCTTTACCGAAGCGAGACATTTTAAAACGCTATTAATTATTTCATCTATTATACTTGTTCGCACATACGATTAATGTTAACCCTCTATTGCATGAATTTATTGAAAATTATGAATTTTTTCGAAAACAACATTTTGTCAAATTATGGCATACATAAATAATAAATGATGTTATTATGACAAAATTAATTGTTGAAAAAGCATTTTTTGAAGAAAGAGCCATTGTTTGTCGTTCCACCATAACGTGGTTCCCACCTCGGACTGGTCTTTTAGTGTTAAATTATGTGAGCCTTTTCAAAAATTTAACTTGTTATTTAAATTTTGATGTGACAGTTGGCGTTTGATGTTGTTTGTTCCTCTTCGTGGATATGTCTTTTTGTATCCACTGACAAGTAACACTGATGATGACTCCGGCCGAAAGCGCTCTGTTACGCTAATTTAGAGGTCCTTTGGAATGCATGGAATACATAGGGGGTTTCATGTAGTAAAGCATTTTTTGTTAAATATTATTGGTTCCCTTATGGGAACAGTATACACAACATCTATAAATTACACATGTTCAAACCGTTTATTATAAAACAAATAGGTTTTATTGACTTGCATGGAATTCCTTAAAACAATTATTTTTTGAATGAAAACACAAATGAACATTGCACTTTTCACATTTCACCCTTGATTTTTCCCGACACTTTATTTTCTTGCATCGTTCTCTATTTTCTGTCCATATGGGTCAATGTGATACATTATCTGCCTGAACATATTGATTGGGCCGAGCTACAATACATCTTCTTTTTGCTGGAATCTCCGGTGTTGAACTCCTTGGTCGACCAACTTTCCGGTTTTCTACTGAACTACCTTGCTTGAAGAGTTGTTCGGCAACGATAGTTTTGAAAGACAGTAAAGCTATTACTTCCTCTTCTTTGCCAAGCTGTTTCTTGATCCTCCTGTCAAGAAACCATGAGTTGACAACTGCAGCATCCAGCATATGACTAAAAATTCGATAGAACAATTTCTTACTTTTTATTTTTATCGGATAAAGCCTCAAGAGTGAATCTTGGAGGTCAACTGCACCCATATGTTTATTGTATTCTTTAACGATATCAGGACAGTTGATAGCTTTTTTCTCACGATCAGATCGAAAGAAGCGTTTTACTTTGACTACTGGTTCTGTACCACAATAGTCTGAAATAAGTGATACAATTTTATTATCATACCACTAGACAGCATATATGTTAGTTTGTTGGAAGGCTACTGTGTGTTCTAGCATACGCCTATTCGTTTCGGTTTCATTTCTGTTTGGGATAGAGCTTTATAATTCGATAGTCTGTTGGTACGCCCAGTGGCTACAGAATGGATTTTTCTTTGCGCCAGCTAATCCATCAAGGCAAGGCTAGAAAAATAGTTACCGTAATATATCTGATGGCTCATACCAGGGAATCACCCTGCTCATTCTGACAACAACATTACTTGAGGTTCCTAAATCTGGTTTATTCTATACTTCAATGCACCCTTGTTTACCAGCTGCTAACTCGAAATATGAAAACCCCGACACTCGCTTAGTGGAGTGTCCCAAACTAACCCAAACTAACCCAGTTTTTTATCTCCATTTATGTTTTTTTTTGGGTTGTAGGTTTTCAAACTTGAACGTCTTTGAACGGAATAACTTGCTTGTCGCAGGATAAGGATTCTTCTATTGGAATTTTTATGCAGACATTTCGTATTTGATTCAAAACTGGTAATATTTTATCAACATTTCTTGTATTTGTACTGTTATCACTAAAATGTAAAAACCTTTTTTTTCAAACCGATTTACAGAGATCACATCTGCTACTTGATAAATTTTTGTCTGTGGTGACCATTGTGGTTGGGTTAGTTTAGGCTAGTCCGGGTTAGTTACTTAGGTCAGTTGGGACTCCTATGAATTTTTCAATTTCATTTACGGGTATCGTAATGGGTCGAGTCGTTGCATCTGGACATTATAAATGCATGTTTGACGTGCAATTTCTGTCAAAAATTCATGGGAAAAAATGGCAAAACAATTTCCATGGAGTATTTAGCTTTAAAATATCATTTTGCAATAATTCTGAGCCTAAAAACTCAATGTCTTGCATGGATTTTCGCGTTGTACTTTGTTTCCATTTCAATGGTCCTTTAGTCTGGGTGGTCCGTAAGCTCACTAAAGGGATATTGTCCTCAGGATTCTCTTCAGAATCATCATCACCCGATAAAGAATAGTCCACTAATTTATTTTGCAGGGGTATTGGTTCTGAAATTTCATCATCTGAAGGTTCAGAATCGGAGTTTCCACAAGGAATTTCCCTGGCTTTATATCCAGCAACAGCTACATTCCTACCATAAAATGTTCTGGAGAGAATAGGGTCCATAATTCTAAAATCGAAAAATACTCAGATTAGATTTTTTTTTTATGGCAGTGGCACACACACTAAAGGGAGATCCTATGGCGCTCGACGAGCGGTGTGTGTGCGAAGATGTTGATTGACACGGTTCTTGAATATTTGTAGGTTGTAATTAGTGGGAAACAGATGTCCTGGAAGTGAGTTCCACAGTGATGCAGTGCGCCAGACAAAGGAGTTCTGGTAAAGCGATGTTCTAGGTGTTTCTAGTTGTACGACGAACTGGTGCGCTCCTGCCGTCTGTCGGGACTGTCTGACAGGAGTTGCCAGGGCCGGGATTATGCGGGCCAAATCCTGGGAACATCTGCCGTGAAAGTATCTGTAAAACAGAGACATCTCGGCCACATGTCTGCGATGTTCCAGACTATCCAGATTCCGGGTCAACTCCGGATCGCCGACGAGACGCACAGCCCTCTTCTGAATGGAATCCAGCAGCTTTAGGGTATGCTTTGGTGCGGCACCCCAGATATGTGAGCAATATTCTAAGCACGGTCTTATTTGCGCTTTGTACAGCAAGAGCAACTGCTGCGGTGTATAGAGTTTTTTGTTGCGAAATAGCGCACCAAGCTTCTGGGAGGCTGATTTTGCGATGTTAGCAACATGGTCATGCCATGACATATTGCTGTTGTCCTCGTCAATCGGGCTGCTGGGTAGCCCGATTGACGAGGATGAAGGAATGGTCGATCCTGCCATAATGATGTCAGGGCCCGCTGTATTGGCCCCCTTAGTAAACGTTGCTGCTTGGGTCTTTGCTGCATTGAACTGGACCAAATTTCGGTCGCCCCAAGTTTGAACTTTCTCCAGGTCTTGATTAATTGCTGTAATCTGCTCCTGTCTGCGGTGCTGAGTCTCAGTCGCTGGTAAGGGTTTTTCTGATCTAAAGTGGGAGACAAGGGTACTGTCATCTGCAAAACTGTAAACAGGATTATTCGTTTCGATCAGCAGGTCATTAATATAGTTGGTGAAAGTATTGCGCCCTGAGGCACGCCCGCGTTGATGGTGAATGTGTCCGAGATGTGTCCATCGACTGCAACGTGTAGGGATCGCTTCTTAAGGAAACTGGCCAGCCAGCTGCAGAGAGAGGCGGGCAGTCCCAAGGACGGCAGTTTGTTGAGCAGTCCGTCATGCCAAACTCTGTCGAATGCCTTTGAAATATCCAACGCAATCGCTCGAGACTCTCCGTAGTTTTCAATTGCCCTACTCCATATATGAGTGACATAGGCCAATATATCTCCTGTCGATCTCTCTTTGCGAAAGCCGTATTGATTATCGCTGATTATTCTGTTGCTCTCGAGGTACTTGAGTAGTTGCTGGTTCACTACACGTTCCACGAACATGATAGTTTGAGGGCGTGGTTTTCTTGCCTTTTTTTGGAACAGGTTGCACTCGAGCGACTTTCCAAGAGGATGGGTAAATCCCTTTTCTGTGAGAAAGAGAAAAAAGCCTGGAAAAAACGTTCGTTGGCGCAGTTCTTTGGCACGATGGCAGGTATTCCGTCCGGTCCTGATGCCTTTTGCGTATCTAGTTCTTTAAGGATTTTGCGAATATCACGATGAGAAAACTTGACTTCTGCCATGGTGGTGTTGATGTTCGGTATAGTGGGGAGAATCTTGCCTTGGGGCAGGTCTAAGGTAGAGTGCGATGAAAACATTTTGGCGAGCATGTTTGCTTTTTCCCTGGCTGTAGTCGCCGTGATGCCACGTTCGTCCGTCAAAGGTGGGAGAGACGTTTTTGTAAAGTTGTTACTTACTGCCTTTGCTACCGACCAGAAATTCCTGGAACCACTGGGGCATTGCAAAAGTTTATTCCTGATCCTTTGATTGTGTTTGTCCTTAGTTTCGTCGATCACACGCTTGCACTCGTTTCTCGCTTCGATAAAATAATTGCGATTTTCAGCGGTCTGATTTTGCTGCCAGTACGTATAGGCTTGCTGTTTCTTTCCTACAGCTCTTTCGCATCTTTTGTCGAACCAGGGCTTTCCTTTTGATGGTAACTTGATGGAATTTGGGATGTATGCTTCCATTCCTGAGGAGATTACTTGCATGATCTCTTCGCAGCAGTCCGACGGGTCGTCAGTGGCAAAGCAGACGTCGAGCCAAGGAAAATCTAGGTAGAACTGCCTTAGATCGTCCCAGTTTGCAGAATTGTAATGCCAGATTTCGCGAGGCAATGGTGGATCCTTCTGTATGAGTGGCAATTCACAAACCGTTGTAATAAGTTTGTGGTCGGAGGTACCTAATGGCGGACCGACTGTAAGCTTGTACTGGTCAGGATTGGTGGTCAGAAAAAGATCCAGGAGGGCGGCGAATTCGCCCCTCTCTGAGATTCGAGTTGGTTCGTCTACAAGTTAAGTAAGCCCGCAGCTGATGGTAAATGCTTCAGCTTCTCTACCTTCGTTGTCGGTCTTGTTGTGATGTTTGAGCCAGTTGGTGTTGTGGGCATTGAAGTCTCCCAGAACGATTATTTCTGAACTGGGGTGATCGACCTGTATTGAGTCAAAGGTGGTAGCTAGTGTTGAGAAAAAGCTTTGGTAGGCTCTATCGCTCGGAGGGCGATAGAGACAACATATAAACTTGGTTAATCCCTTGGCGGTGAACTTGAGCCACATGACGTCAAGGTTGTTCGGTTCGAGTGTTTCCTCGCGGTGACATGAAAGGTCGCTTCGGACAAAAAGGCATATTCCGAACTTATATCTAAATCGGGTATGTAAGTCGTAACCAGGATAGAGGTAGTTCACTGTTGTTGTTGTAGAACATACTTGTGTTTCTGTAAGGGCTAATATGTGTGGTCTATTTGCTTGTAGATGTTGGTGTACCGAATTTATCTTTGTATTTAGGCCTCTTATGTTGCAGAAATCTATTCTAAATTGATTCGGTATCTTTGCTGTCTGTGAAATGCGGAATGAAGGGCTCCCAGGGCCACCCAGCGCCCGGAGATCCGAATGGCCGGGGAGTTTACTTCCGGAATATTTTGATCCTGGAAGCACCATCATGTCCATATATTCCTACTGTGGAACCCGGGACCACCAGCGCGGAAGCGGAACGTGATTTGGGAAAACCACTTAGCGCTTCCCAATTCTGGTGGGGTGGTCTTTCACCGGACGATGCGAGTAGGCTTATGCATCTACCACCTAGGGCCGCTTCCACTCGAAGCATCGGCCTCAGACTCATTCCTTTGGCGGTCCCTAGTCTGACAGGGGTAAAAATGGGGTTTGTTGGATCACTCCCCAGTGATCAGCTCCAGACTTTGTACTTTGGTGTTCTCCAGCCTGGAGGAGGACGATGGGATTTGATGGGCCACATCCCGTGGCAACTCGGAATGATGGGGGCGTCAGTCCCCGTAATCAAACTGCTCTCACCAGTTTGACGTTCCTGCCAGCCAATACAATGCAGCCCCTCTTGTCACAAACTGTCATTGATCAGCTCCAGACTTTGTACTTTGGTGTTCTCCAGCCTGGGGGAGGACGATGGGATTTGATGCGCCATATCCCATG
>MU193272.1:428-10479 GCA_016904865.1 Pissodes strobi | reverse complement strand
CACTCCCCGTAATCAAACTCCTCTCACCAGTTTGACGTTCCTGCCAGAATGACAGAAATTGCTATTGTCCATAATGCTCCCGCATGAGAGAACACAAATTCCAAGCGTATAACAAAAAAAATCCAAGTTATTATTATCGTGTCTATCCATGACAGTCATTATTCATACCTTTTCAATGAAAAAGGCAATTACTTTCGATAGTCATTTCATTTTTCAATAGAAACACACCACAATATCAACAACTAACAAACGTAACCTATAAACAGCTGACGGATTCTGGCGCAATGAATAAAATTTTGAATGTAGAATTCTTGTCGCAACCTATCCGCCATCCGCTGAACTTATAGGCTATTTTAGATGTTCCGCGCGAGACCAATATGCATAGATCGTTCAAAATGCTAATATTCGCATGAATCATCGCCTACCGAGAACATTCTTGACAGCTCTGTTATTTTTCCGATGTATAGTGCGGTCAAGGCCGCGAATAATAGAGAAGGTGCGATTGCTTCCGGAATATTCCCGATATATGTTCGACTGGATATAAAGAGCGCGCAGAACGCGTGTTGCAATTAGTTGATCATTGAGCGTTGAATTGTAAAGATCAATTAGCTGTAAAGATATAAGAGTAGTATAGTGTGTTTAATTGTATACAGTGATAAGGAATAAAGAGCGTAGTATAGTAAAAGTTGTGCTTTTGTCAAAACAAGGAAAAAATGTAACAATCATTTCATATTTTGTCAGGAGTTTTATGTCAAGCTGTAGGTTCGATTCTGTTTACACGTGAAATTTTCTTACCGAATACCACTGATGTTTATATTTAATGTTACAGGAAAATATAATTTAGTTTTCAAAATATTCGTGACCTCGAAAAAATGTCCGAAAATAATCTAACCACTAGAGGTATTATACTTGAAAATGTTAAGCCATAAGTAACTGCGTTTTATATATTTTTTTCATTTGTTATTACTCACAGAAAAAAATATATTCGGATTTGATCAAATATCTTTTAACATATGCACATGAGCTTAATGTTTACCGGCTATGTTTGTTAACTTCATTGTTTCAATAATTAAGCGTAATTAACTTATTTAAACAAAGTTTCCGGCATTTATATTTATATTATAGTTAGTTTTATTTAAGCGTGAAAGTAAAAAAGAAAAATATCCCAACCGAACGGTGTTTAACTAGAGGTAGTTAAACAAAAGTAATTAAGTAGCAGAGCACAATATCATTTGCGTGTCGACGCACGATAGAATCTAAAAGAATTCCCTCAAATAAAACCTAGTCTTGTTCCAGATTTGAGGTCGTTAATAAAAGCATGGTAACGATGCAAAATCTAATAAAATGGTGCTGAAAATGCCAAAACCCAGTCCCATTTTCACCTACGATATATGTCAGGCTAGAAAAAGGTTAGGCTTGGCTTAAATTAGACCGTCGAAATCGAATTGTTAACATTTAAAGCCTTTTTCTTAAGCCATGTTTTATATTTGAACGTTGTCACAGTTTATTTTTAGAAATGGTGATAATTAAAAGAAATATACAGCAATCGTTTGACAGCACTTGATGACCTATGTTTGGCTACGCAGTTTTTCTTCATACTTGGTTGTAATCTTCTTTCATTGTCTTCAATTAGATCGTGAAGAATTTGTGGATGTTTTTTTGCAAATAAAATACCTACTGTTTCTTTCATAACGTCAAGGTTCGTTGGATTTTCATCGATATAGCCTCACCGCCTCCACTCCCAAAGAAAATACTATACAAGGCTTAAAGTCTGGTACTCTTACTGGCCATTCCAGCCCGTCTTAGGTAATTTCTCATAAAATGGCATTATAAGGAGTGCTCTATCACGATGAAGCATATATTTTGACACACCAAGTAAGTTCCTTTAAAGTGTTGATAGATTTTTTTTCTTGGTACGGGATGTCGGTCAGTGACTCGTCTTAACTCTGATTGTCTAGCCTAATAGGTAATGTTAACCCAAACTAACCAATTATGTCACATCATATTTTTTATGTCTAATGGCGAAAAGTTATGTGCAGATACTTAATTGAAAATGTGAAAGGTATACGAAAGGCTATCCAAGAATAGTGAGTCATAACGTTTGTTTATCATTTATTTATTTAGAACATTGGACTATTTTCGTTGTATCATGACACTGAATTTATAATATAAATTAGCAATGAATTTTATACCTACACATTTTTCTTTTCCCGAAACACTAATTCTATTTATCTTTGTTAATACAACCGTTAGGGGACGGCTCATTATATATATTTTTTATGTCTATATCGAGTTGAACTTTTACATTTAAGGCTGGCGTGGGTGAATTGAATAAATTACTTTTCTTTCAGTTACCCTTTCTTCATGATTTAATTATCCGTCATTTGTAAAAATAGGCTAAAATTCGCTTATTAACTTGTGACAGAAATTATTTAATTTCAATTTTCAGCAGACTACCGGAATGTTCATCGCAAAAAGTTTTAACTCAAAAAGTCTTAAGTTGCTAAGGTAAGTAGGGATAAAAGAAGCAGCAGAGGCCATCGAAAATAACAGGAATTCTTAACTTTTAAGTTTAACTCCTTAATTGTGTAACTTTTGACTTGTTTTCCCATTTCATTCCCATCTCTGCCGAATGCTAAGAAGTTGGCTGGCATTTAAAAAAATTGTAATAAAAAAGAATGCGAATGCCGTGAATAATATTAGGCAATAAATAAGTTACTAACTGACTTAACTTTACTATTCGAACTCTTATGGATGAAAATTTTGATGCAAAATTTTAGTGGCATAACGTACTCGAAGAGATCTTCAAAATGAGGTATATCTCGAACCTTCTCCCCTATTCTAATTTCAGGGATTGCCCTAGTGAAGCTACATAAATAAAAAAGGTGAAACATATTTTCCTCTTGAATCAAAAATCGACGGGTACGAGCGTTTTTCCACAATTTAATTTTAAATACTGAAAATCTAGGGGCAAAATTCGTTGGGCCACCCTATATTTTGAAGCCAGTTTAATTTTGTTTCCGATGTTTTTTTTTTTGACTTAGGAAAAGTAATTTTTCACTGATGTAGAATATCGAGGGCGACTCTCTTTCATGAGAATCGTTATTAGAGAAATATATATTCTTGTCGCAAAAAGACACCATAGTCACTGTCCGATCTTCTACAATTATTGCGAGATTGATGCATTCCTTCTATTGCAAGGGCATGCTAATAGAGAAATTAAACTTTTACATATTCTTAAATATATTTTTGTTGCAGGTGCTCTTCAATAGGTTTACGGGATAGGCTTAGGTAAGTGTTCATTGAATTTTTATTTAATAGTTATATTTCAAGAGATTATCATTATTTTTTTAATTCCTGTTAAAATTCACTAGAATTTTTGTCAAGCGGATAATTCTGCGGACCACTGTTAAAGATATCTATTCTAAAAAAATAATTATCTCAAGGGATATCGACAAATAAATACGTAGATAGACAAAAAGATTTTATTTTCAACATTTTGATAAATTTAAAAAATGCCAACAATATTAGCATAAAAAAGGCAAGAATGAGAAAAATTAACTCTTGTATATTATTGCAAGAGGCAGCTTCTTGATGTTGATTCTAAAAATTGCTTGTGTTGGTGGAAACCATGAATTGTGTGTTACTTTGTACCACTGGAATGGTATTATTATTATTACCTTATAAAAATGTTCAAAGGTTTTTTTTGTAAATCTGTTCCGGAAATAACGGACCATACTGATGAAGCCCGAAAAGTTTACTTTTAATAGAGGCGGTTGGAACCAAAGCAAAGCGTCGTAAGTGCAACTTTTGCGATTTTGAGATGAGGCTCCAAGTTAAGGTTTCATAAAAAAAATCACGATCGAATCAAAGTTTATGAGATAAAAATAATTTGCTTCCTAATCACCTTTTAGGATTGTTTCTAAAGATTTGATAAATTTTATTAACTTACTCTAAAAATGCGGAGTGTTACAGTCTCAAGTACCTCGAGACCAACAGAATAATTAGCGATAACCATAACGGCTTTCGCAAAGAGAGATCGATAGGACATATTATATTGGCCTATGTCATTCATATATAGAGTGGGCCAATTGAAAACTACGGAGAATGTCGAGCGATTGCGTTGGATATTTCGAAGGCATTCGACATAGTCTGGCGTGACGGATTTCTCAACAAACTGCCGTCCTTCCGACTGCCAGACTCTCTGCAGCTGGGTTGCCAGATTCCATAAGCCCTGATCTCTGCACGTTGCAGTTGATGGACACATCTCAGACGCATTTACCATTAGCGCGGGCGTGCTTCAGGGGCAATACTTTCACCAACTCTGTTCCTCATCTATATTAATGACCTCCTGACCGAAACCAATAATTCTGCTTCCAGTTTTGCAGATGACAGGACCATTGCCAATTTAGATCAGAAAAATCTTTACCAGCGACTGAGACTTATCACTGCAGACAGAAGCAGATTACAACAATTAATAAAAATCTGGACAAAGTTCGAACTTGGGGCGACAGAAATTTGTTCTAGACCAATGCAGCAAAATCCCAAGCAGCTACGTTTACCAAGAAAGATAATACGGCGGGCCCTGACATCGTTATGGCAGGATCGACCATTCCTTCGTAATTGTCGATCGGACTACTGGGTGTCTTGGTCAACAGCAATATGTCCTGGCATAACCACATTGCTAACATGGCAAAATCAGCCTCCTAGAAGCTTGGTTGCGCTATTTCGCACCAAAAAACTGTATACCCCAGCAGCTGCTCTTGCTCTACACAGCGCAAATAGGACCGTGCTTAGAATTTTGCTTACACGTCTGGGGTGCCGCACCTAAGCACACCTTAAAGCTGCTGGATTCCATTCAGAAAAGAGCTGGGCGTCTCGTCGGCGATCTGGAGTTAACCCGGGATCTGGAGAGTCTGGAACACCGCAGATATGTGGCCTAGATCTCCATGTTTTACAGCTATTTTCACGGCAGATGTTCCTAGAATTTGGTTCGCCTCTTCCCGCCTCCAGCAACGCCTGACAGACAGGTACGATAGACGGCAAGAGCGCATCCGTTCGTCGTACACTCACTCCCAGGACATATGTTTCCTCCAAATTACAACCTACAGCACAGCTGTTCAAGAACCGTGTCGATCAACATCTTCGCACACATCGCTCGTTGAGTGCAATAGAATCTCCCTTTAGTGCGTGTGTCACTGCCATAAAAAAGGAAGGGCTCCTATCATCACTTACACCCCTTTCCATCCAAATATGGAACTTGACCACTTCACACATTTGTTTTTTAACTCAACACTTGCACCTAGCCCTTACTTAGTTTCAGTAGCTGTGGTTACAAACATGGGCGTAAATCGAATCATTTCTTAATGGGATAAAAATGACAATCTTCATACTTCTACGTGCACAGTTCCAAAATAATAAAAAAAACAATGCAATTCAATGCAATGCGATGCATCTAAAGAAGTTAATAATTATTTTTATTGATGAAAAAATATATATATATTTTAATATAACAAAGCACTGCCATTCGTCTTTAAAATGTCTTGGGAGTTTGTCTCTCGATGGTGGCTGCACTTATTTTCCTGTTATCGCTCTCATTATTTGACGTTGATGCAACATTTCTTTTATTTTTTTGATGCTTTAGTGGCGAATAAAAGTTATGATAAGCGTGTAGAATAAAGTGGGGGAGTTGTTGAATGTTTTTATACTTCACTGGTTTTATAGGTGGTGGTGTTTAGAGTGCAATGAAGTAAGTTCAAATCGCGTAGATGGACGACGTTTTTCTTAGGTCAACTTCCATAAAATCTATACCTCATTCAAGTAGCATGTAGCCAGTGCCCTCAATATGACAGTGGCGTAGAACATAGGTTGCAGTTTCCTCTTTTTGGCAGAACCTGCATAAGGATTCATCTGCTATGCCAGACCCATGAGTCTTAAGTGTCCTTTCAGTCGACAATAATCAATAGATCTACCATCATTCTGGCAGCCTTTCTGTTGTGGCTTAGTAAGTCAGCTGTGAGCTTTGCTCTAACTCTAAATGAATTCCTTAGTTTTCTCTACCCTGATTGGACATTGCACCATTCCTGAAACTCCGTCGCTACCCATTTCGTAACGGATGCCTTAATAGTATACCAGGCCACCCCGTAAAAAGGGGTTCTAGTTTCACCCAAGATCCCCATGAGCCTGCTTTGGCTCTGCCGTGGTCTTTGTGGCCCTCATGGCTCGGACCCCAAGCTAGAGCAAGAGTCACTTTGTTTTGACTATTTAGCTCGTTCGGTGCCTTGCAGCAGCTGTACCGGTTCGACTGTTGTACTGTTGGCCCTGAGCCCTGATTGCCATCTTATCGTTGATATTCATGTTCGCCACTTCCTTCGTACAGTGTTCTGTGGTCGTTACTTCTGCCTAAAACACCTTGAATAGATTTCTCGTAGTTCCCGTCCTTGGTTCATATATACCGGCTCCGGCACCTTCAATCGGTCTTCGAGTCGTCAGTATACTAGACGGGCTCTGCCGTTAGGGGTGGGCCTTACAGAAGGATATGGGCTTGTCTTTTTCTAATCGAAACCACTGGAATACTGTCTCATATATTTTTTCAGTAGTGATTCAAATGACAAAAAAATTCATTTGTCATTCGAATAACTTGCGTAAGTAAATATGTTGAACCAGTCATTCGAGGCAAATATATGTTGTTTTTTCCTTTGACTTTTCGACAAGTCCAAAGTTTTGAACGCACTCTATAGAGAAGTGGCCAGAAGACAACGCATTTTAGTCAACTTTACCATTCGATTTTGTCTGACCAATATGCATCTAAAATTTTACAATGTTATTTTTATTTCGGCAGCGGCGTAGGTTCGATCGAATTAGGAAGTTGCTGGACGTATCTAAGTTAGCACGACCCAATGTCTTGAGATCTTCTGGATGCTTCACCTTCGTGCCACATAAATAATGAAGAATTAAGAAACGCCGTTTGAAGATTTCATGAATTCAAATTCCAAAAGTTACATACATATTGGCATTGGTAGTCTACCAGGTGTTAAACTATTTTAGATGGTTTTGGCACTTTCCTATATCTAATATATTCACCGCCACTATTTCTGGACTTGTTGGCTTTGTTCCGTGCCCGCGTTTATTTATTTCCTGTTTCGTCTTGTCTGTTGGTTGTCTAGGTGGCCCGACTCTAATGCTTTCGATGCAATCATTGATAAGTTCTGTAAATAAAATAAAAAAAGAGTCCTTAAAACCATTAGAATTCTTTTAGCATTTGAGGTTGCTAGAAAAGAAATAAAATCAGCAAAAAAAAGAAGAAAAAATAACGGGCGACATCAAAAATATCATTATCCCTTTGCGTCTAACCGCATCAATTAAGATAATAAAGCAATAATTGTTCTTATGCATGGTCTAAAGAGTTTTTAAAGATGGGGGAAAATAAGAAGGCAAAAGAGCAAGTCACTAAGCGTTATAAGACGAATCATCATCATTCTCCAGCAATTTGCGTCCGCTGTCGGACATAGGCCTCCTCAAGTTTCTTCCAAGTTTCTCGGTCCTGTGCCGTTACAATCCAGTTAGTGTTGATCTTTTTTAAATCATCCGGCCATCTGGTGGGTGGTCTTCCGGGATTTCGTTTGTCTGACCATGGCCTCCATTCCAGAAGTTTTTTCGTCCATCTCTGCCCTGTTTGTCGTGCTACATGACCGGCCCACCTCCATTTCGACTTTGAGATCTTTTCAATTATGTCTTCTACCTTTGTTCTTATACGAATCTCCTCATTTCTTACTCTGTCTCTGAGTGATATCCCCAGCATAGATCTTTCCATCTTTCTTTGTGTGAAACTCTATTTCCTTGCTGAAGCCATGGTGAGCGTTAGGGTTTCTGCCCCATATGTGAGGACCGGTAAGTTACACCTGTTAAAAAAGTCTTCCTTTTTTGACTTATAGGAATTTTTTCCTTAAATATGTGTCTCAATTTGCCTTATGCTGCCCATCCGAGGTTTATGAGCCTTAAAAGTTCACAAGTTTGGTTGTCCCTGTTGATTTTGAATTCGTGTCCCAGATAGGTATACTTTTCTACATATTCTACTTGCGCTCCCTCTATGCATATATTTCCTGTTGGTACTAGGTTTGTCATTGCCTTAGTTTTGGCAGTTTATGTTCAGACCAACGCCTTCCATTTCGTTCTGGAGTTATTGCAGTATGTCTCGTGCTTCACTTAGATCATCCACAATCAACACTATCATCCGCGAATTGGAGATTATTTAGTTATTCTCCATCTATTGTAATACCCTTGTTATCCCAATTTAGTCTTTTAAAACCGTATTCTAAAACCGCTGTGAATAGTTTTGGTGATAAAGTGTCTCCTTGTCGTACCCCTCGTTTTATACCTATTTTCTGCGTGGTTTTATGCAGTATTACAGTCGCTGTTGCATGTTTATATATATCATATATATCTTGGGTGTATCTGTGATCGATTCTGCATTCTTTGAGAGCCTGTAGGATAGCATACATGTCCACTGTGTCAAACGCCTTTTGGAAGTCCACGAAAACCAGAACCAATAGTCTATTATATTCTATTATCTTCTCTATTAACTTTTTCGGGCTTTGAAGGTGGTCATTCGTCCCAAATCCTGTCCGGAACCCTGCCTGCTCTCTTGGCTGGTATAGGTCGAATTTCGATTCCAGTCTGGTTATTATTATGCGGGTATATATTATGTAAATATGGTTCAGTATGCTTATGGGTCTATAGTTGTCTAATCGAGTACTATCTCCTTTTTTATGTAATAGGACGGTAGTGGCATTGTTCCACTTTGAGGGTAATCTCTTGATTTTGTAGACATAAATTAAACAGAGTCTGCATTTTCTCTATTAGTATCGGTCCTCCCATCCTTATTGCTTCAGTTACAACTCCATCTTCACCTGGGGCTTTGTTGTTTTTCATTTTCTTGATGGCGCGATATATTTCTAACTTAGTGATGTCTGGGATGTGTTCTGATCCCTGGTTTTGCACTTTCCCTTGATTTAGTTGATTTCTATCTGGGTACCTCTTCTTGTTCGTATATAGCTCTTTGCAAAAATCATCCACTATTTGTATTATTGTATCTCTATTTGATGTTACATTTCCATCATTGTCTTGGAGTTTAAATATTTCTTTTCTTCCAGTGACTAGTTTGTTTCTTAGGACTTTCATGCTTTTATTTTCTTCAATGATTTTTACCACATTGTCGTATTGTATGTTCTTAAGTCTCTCCTCATTGATTTTTGTATTTCTTTATTAATATGTTTAAGTCTCTGCCCGTCTGTATTTGGTGCAGTTTTAAGGTATCTTCTTTGTTTTATTTTATTTTGTGTTTCCGTACTGATTTTGTCTTCTTTGGCAATTTTAGGACAGTATTGTCTTTGAGCATTTTCTAATGATTTTATTATTTTCGTGTTTATGTTGTTTATGTTATCTGCTTCTGTTATTTCATTTAAAGCTTTCTCAATCTGGTCTCTCTATTTATCTATTTCTTCTGGTTCTTTCCACTTTGTTGACAGTTTTCTTTTTAAACATTTTGTTTCTTTCTTTTGTCAGATTTATTTTATTTTATAAGACGAACACTTATCACGAAATGCCAAAAATATTACTTACATGTTAAATGTTTTTACACCCTTATATCATCTTTATTATTTTTTAAACTATCCACCGACAACTTGTACTTCAAATGTGTGTGTAAGGGAATGTTTTTTTAAAGGATTGCTTGTTGTGTGCGGGAATTGTCAACACATGTTTCCCCAGTATATTTAAGTTATGTACGTCTGTGCGGTAATGGAGTCTGTTATGTAAATAAAAGGAAGCTTTTAGCTTAATCATTCTCTAAAAGAAACAAATTGAGTGAAGGGTACGTCTTTCAAACATAATAAGCCAACCCAAGTCGTTTAGTTTATGAAATACTCGGTGATAAGCCTAATGCCGCAAATAAAACGTATGCAACAATTCTGAACGTAGAATTACGAGACTTAAAATAAAATCTAAGAAAAGAATCACATAAAATCTTTCCTGTGGTTTCGCAAAGTTAATA
>JAEQML010062298.1:0-24562 GCA_016904865.1 Pissodes strobi | reverse complement strand
CGTAACCTGCTGCTTCTTGTCAAAAAATCGAGAGTCCAACGCTGTGCCACGGTATAAATAAGTATATACGGTAGGTTCACTCGAGACAAATTTCCAATTTCGCCGACAGTTTTTACCTTCAAAGCGAATCCGGATCAATCTCGTTCGTGGCCAGTTGTGGCTACACTACGAGGGAGAATTTACGGTCAGTGTGCAAACGCCTTGATATTCTGTACTGTTGGGTCGCGTTGAATTAAATAATTATTAAGATCGTTACTATGGCGAGATATTGTTGTGCGGATAATTATTGTATTACAAAAGTGGGTGACGGATTTTCATTTTTTAGATGCCCCAAAGACCCTATCAGTTAAGATTTATAATAATTTTTTAATAATATGCAGTTTTTCAATTACACGTATAATCGGTTTAACAAATATGTCTTTATTAAAATTTTGTCATTTACCTAAATATGGATAAAGACAATAGTGAGAAAAGAAAACAAGTACGGCAAAAATTAAATGCCCGTCACCACTAGCGTGAGCAAAAATCCGTTTATGTTTTAATAATTGCGAATTTTTCACATGACCTTTTGTGTTTTTAAAGCAACTCTTATATTTTAACATTGAAAATGTTCCTATTATCCTAGTAGGTATAGAGCCTCAAATCGTGAAAAAGTGCATGCTACATTTGACACTGACATCATACGCGTGTGAAATCGTGTTAGTTTATTTACTTAAACTTAAATTTAATTTATAAGCTATCGGAATCGATTAAAATGACTAAAATAAATTGGAATTAACTGAAACTCACCGAAAATTGATTGAATGACTAACCAAAACTCGCCAAAATAACCAATACAGGCTTAAACGTACCGGTACAGGTTACGAACGGAATTTTAACGACTAATCAAAAACATTAAATTTGATTATAACGTATCGGAACCGATTCAAATGACTAAAATAAATTGGAACTAACTGAAAGTAATTGAAAGTTGACTGAAAAACTAACCAAAAGTAACTAAAAGCCCAAAAAGGGCTAAAACGTATCGGAACAGATTAAAAATATTAAAGTAAGTTGAAACTAACCCAAAGTAACCGAATTTCGGCGACTAACCAAAAACATTAAAATTGGTTATAAAGTACGGAATCGGTTCAAATTACTAATATAAATTGAAACTAACTGTAATTAACAAAAAGTTGATTGCACGACTAATCAAAACTGGCCAAAGTAACCAAAAGCACTAAGGGCTTAAACCTATAGGAACAGATTAAAAATGTTAAAGTTAGTTGAAACTAACCCAAATTAACCTAATTTTGTCGACTGACATAATTTTACCAAAAACATTTAAATTGGTTATAATGTATCGGAACCGCTTCAAATGAGTAAAATAAAATGGAGCTAACTGAAAGTAACCGAAAGCTGATTGAATGACTAGCCAAAAGAAACTAAAAGCACCGAAACCGGCTAAAACGTATCGTAATATATTAAAAATATTGGAGTAAGATAAAATTAACCCAAATTAACCGAATTTTGGCGACTAACCTTAACTAACCAAAAACAGTAAAATTGGTAATAACGTATTGGTTCAAATGACTATAATAAATTTACACTAACTGAAATTAACCGAAAGTTGATTGAACAACAAAGCTAACCAAAAGTAACCAGAAAAGCGAAAACATAAATCAAAATAGATTAAAAATATTAAAGTAAGTTGAAACTCACTTAAATTAGCCGAATTTCGGCGACTAACTAAAATTAACCAAAAACATTAAAATTGATTATATTCGTAACGTATTTGAACCGGTTCAAATTCTAAAAATATATAAAAACCAACAAAAACTAACAGAAATCTGAATGAATGACAAACCAAAACTAATCAAAAGTAACCAAAAGCACTAAAATGTATCGGAATAGGTTACAAAAATTAAAGTAAGTTAAAACTAACCAAGACGAGCAGACCTTTGGCGACTAACCAAAAGTAACGAAAAACACTAAATTTGATTATAACGTATCGGAGTCGGTTCAAATGACTAAAATAAATAGGATCTAACTGAGACTAATCTAAAGTTAATTAAACGGCTAAACAAAACTATAACTAAAAGTAAGCAAAAGCGAAAGAACGGGCTAAAACAATTCAGGTAGAGTAAAAACTAATTTTTTACCGTGCTGCGGCTTTTGCGTTTGATCCAAAAACATCAAACAATTTTTGCTAAGTGAATCTACTCGATATTATTTGTACTCTGGCTGTGCGGTGTGTTTAGTTTCCGACTCAACCAGGTGCGGCATCCGTTTATATATCTTCGATTCGGCAAACTGTCGTAATAGAAAAAGATAACACTACATTGGACACCAGACCGGTACTGTTATTCATAAATAAACGAAGTCGCCCTCATATAATTCGGCTCGTAGCAGACGCCCAGAATATGAGGAAAATGTTCCTATTGGTTGGATTTTATTGCTTCAAAACACGTGGCTATTTAAATAACTGATTCGGTACGGTATAAGCTGTGTCTACTATCAGCTTTTTCGATAACTTGTGTATGCCAAATCGGAAATTGAATTAGAAGAAGCAAAGAAATATTTCTATTCAAACTTCAAACACATGAAATTTCGGGCCTATGTTGAAAAAATGATTTACTCGAATACAAGACTGGTCAATATGTTGCCGACAAAACCTTCCATTAAGAGGATCAGATACCAATAACTACGCAGAAGTGATGTTTAGACTTGTCTCAGCTCAAAGAATACTCGATATCATTTTAAAGGGAGTTTGTTAAGTTGTCCAAGAAAGGTACATGCCCAAGGAGACAAAAGTAGAAGCGAATATAAAGGATTTGGATGATCAACAATACCTTGTAGAAAGTTTTACAGATCCCGAGGTGATTTACTCTGTTGATATGATTTTATGCAAGTGTACTTGTGCTGACGGTTTCAATGGCAAACACTGTAAGCATCAGGCAGCAGTCATTTCAAAATTCAACATCATTTTCACGATTAATACAATATCAATAAACTTTCTCTATTTCATTTAGCAACGGGAAATATAGCAAATCAAAAAATGTTTTTGCCACTTTTACGTGACGAAAACAATTTAAATTTGGAAATAGTCCAGAGCATATCAACGAAAACCAACCCTTGTAGTAACGATGGTGATGATATTCTCAAAATCTTTGATGAGAATACCAGTGAGTCGTTAGATGCGTCAGGAAAAATTGAAGAGCTAAGGGCAAGATGGGAGCAACACACAGATCATGTTTTCAAAAATTTAACAGATGATCCTATTAATTTGATCCCAGCAGTAACGTCATACATCGATAACGCTAGCAAGTATGGGAAATCCATTCCTGCTTTGCTGAGTGGACTTCACACTTCTTTCAAGTATAAAGGACACTACTTATTATCGAACCATTGTAAAAAAAAGTAATTACCAGAAGGGGTACTAAGATTGGTGTTCAGCCGACAGCCATAAGTCGATGACAAAGTGGTATTATAGGCAAAAGAAAGTTATTCGGAATCGTTCGGAAGGTGAAAAGGTTCAGATAAATAAAGCTCCTTATTCTTTGAATACCTGTGTTTTAAAGGGCCAGTCAATAGGAGATACAAAGCAGAAAAAGTAACTTAAGAAAAAACAAATGAAGAACTACTTTTAGTGTAATATACTACTAGTATAAACATTTGTATTAATCATTGGGTTTTTATTCAGTTATTACTACGACTACGAAGTTAACGTATTACGTGATTTTAGCCTTTTTTAAGCAGGCAGTTAAATAAATGCATAATTTCTTAAGCTGGAGCTATTTAAAGTAATAGTTGTTATTATTTCTTATTAAGAAAAAAACTAAGTATCCTTATTGAAACAGAATTAGAATTTTACGAAAGACAATTAACTAAGGCAGGTAAGTATTTTTATTTTATCATACTTACAGGTATAATGATCAGTAGACATAATAAATAATGGTACCTAAATAAAATTTATGAAATATACCTATGAAAATATTAAGTTGTTGGGGAAACAGCACAACATGTGCATTAACTTGTCGTTTTTCACCATATAGTTTGGTGATAACACCCTGTATGATCATAGTATGATTGAACCATAATTCAAACCCAAATAACTTTAAGTATTTTATTCCAGGTAAACAGCAATTTGTGCATTTAAAGCATTGTATGTAACCGCCGATTCAGGCTGAATCATCGGTTACCAAATACCATTTCAATACCTCGCCAAATACTTATATGTACCCGAGTTATATGCATAAACCAATACTATTAATACACATTCAGCATAATCGTAGAATAAGCATATTGGTATATTTTATAAACATTAACTATTACATGGAAGGTTTTCTGAATAATGATAGGCAGTCTTTAGTCACCAATGTAACAAGTAGGTTAAGAAGTACGAAATAAAACCTTTTTTAAAATATATTCTACTGGTTCGAGTATTTAACTCCCGACAAATAAGCCTGACTCGTCAGTTACTTAATATCACATCAATCGGGTCGTCTCGGAAATGTGGGAATAGATGATTTGTCGGTTACTTATAATAATGCATCCCGGAGCGAGCAGAGAGCCATGCGTGAAGTTAATAATACTCTAAACTAACTAAACTAAACTAAAAGTAATGGGAACTGAGAATTGGCAACATTGCTCTTCCCTGATTTATATTTTGCGACGGTGACTGTTTAGGGTTAAGTGTCACAAATATAAATCAGCTGAGAGGAAACGCAAGGTTGCCAGTTCTTGGAAATGTTGGTCAAACCTATAGAATTACCCATGTCTTTACGTTTCAGCAAATTGCTTTCAATAGCTCTGATAGTAGAGTGATCAGATTCTGTGCGTGTGATACGGCAGCCCGGGTTCGATTCCCGGCGGTAGCAAGACGTGTTTTCCTTTTTTTTTTTAAGGTTATGTTTGTTTATTTTTTAAGTTTGGGTTAGTTTTGTTTGGTTGCGCCTCAGAGCGAGCGAAGCCAGCGTAGGGTCGTGCGTGAAGTTAATAATACTCTTTTACATTAAAAGTAATGGGAGCTAAGATTTGGCAACTTTGCCCTCCCCTGATTTATATTTTACGGCCGTGGCTGTTTAAGGTTAAGTGCGTTTTTTTCCTCGATTTTGGCCTCTACACTAGGTAATTTAACCAGAAACGACCTCTGTCCGGGCTTAGCAAGAGCTGGAGCGACCCTTCCAGATTGGTTACACCCGGGTGGACAGAGGCACTATTTTTAGACCCTCCAGTATGTCGAGTATGTACTCTTGGAGGCTAGACCCTCCAGTATGTCGAATATGTACTCTTGGAGGCTCCGACTTGTACATGCATGGTTTGTTTTAAGGTTCGAACACCAGGCACAGACAAAAATGGTCCCACGGGAGCATGCCCCCATCCCCGGCCTGAGTACCGCCGTGAATGGGATTTTTTTTTGGCTTGGACTCCCGACTCTTCCTCGGGAGAAAAACGGTCACTAAACGCTTACTACGTGTACGCCCAATGGCCTGTGTCAATGGGGACAAAAGAGCCGCCACGGGACGTGTTCACTCGACCGAAGACGAAACGGAAGTCCGTTAAGTGTGTTCTTCGAACTTCAACGATCATCCCCACCATACCGTCATTGTGCAGCTGGCGACCACAGCGCCGGTAGCCAGCCAGCAAGGATATCGAGCGACTAGTCGACCAATCTTTTTCGTATTCGGCCAAGAAAAGAAACTTTTCGGCCGAAAATGAAATTCAACCGAAAAGGATATTTTGGCCTAAAAATTCGGTCAGTCCTAATCTACTAAATTAATGTATATAAGTATTTGAAAAACACACATGCTTTCGTAATTGCTGGATCTAATTAAACCAAAAACTATACTATAGCCGAAACTATTTTCAGATAATCATTCCGTGGTTTTTTATGTTGGTTTTGTTAAGATGGTTTTAAATTAGATATAAATGAAAACATGTAAAAAGTAGTTTTTCACCACTACATTGGGATCTCTAAACTCTTAATATGAGATCTCCATTATATTAATATTAGTGTATCTACATATTCAAAACAGTATACTTCTTTTCAGAAATTCCGACTACTGATCAGGATAGATGAAGATGTCACAGAAATTAGAGCAAGAATGCAATCTGAAGCAATGGGAATTTAGATTTGGTAAAATACGTGACGACTAATAATTGTGATCTTCACACACTAGAATAAAATATTAATTTCACTACCGAGTTTAACTGTTAAAATATTGGTCAATGGACTGTCAAAGAATATTGTAATTATGTGTAAATAACATGAACAAATGAGAACTTGTTGCCAACTATTTTAGCGAGAGTTTGGTAACTATCCTCTAAACATATTTGTCCCAATTACATAATATAGAAGTATTAACCAACTAGAGTAAGATAACATGTGTTTTATCGTGAAAGCCAGTCAAGCTAATTAGCTGTGCATAGTGCAGGCGCTGATCATAATTGATTTGATCTTATACCTGTTGAAATTAAATAATTTTTACATACCATATCACACAGTCATTATGAACAAGCTATAAATATTTATAATGTTGGTACTAAGCTTTCAAATTTTCGACCAATGCAAATATTTATATACGTATTTAATCCAAATATGAACTCCCAGAATATAGGCAAGAAACAGAAAAAATGTGTATCGCTTTTTTAATTAATCCAAGCTCTTAATATGTTTTCCTATTTTCACTTCAGATGGTTACCAAAATCTAGCTTTACGTATAGAGATGAAAATGTTACGTTCTAAGTTATAAGTAGCAATAATATATTATCTAGTGTTGTATGTGATCATGTTTTAATAAACTTTTTGTTAGTAAATATAACACCTAATTATGTACGTAGTTTATGCTTGGTGGGAAATTATTTTCTTCTATTTTCTTCTTCTATATAGGGGAGGGTATAATGATTCCTCTAAAGTTGAAATCAGGGTATTTTCGAAAATGTGACACAACTAGATATTAGAACTAATTTATTGCTGTTTAAACTTTTTACGATATAGAGAAGAAAAGTTTGTATTTCATTCATAGAATTACATTAAAATGTATGTAGCAGAGCGCTTTGGGCCCTAGATCATCATAAGTGCTACCTGCAAGTAAGGAAAACCTGCCAGGCAAAATTAACATTTTATTTATGATTTTTTAGATAGCCAATATTATTTAGTAACACATTTTTTGAATTTAAATTGTGAGAACTAAAACTGAAAAAGTTTAGTTAGGATAGATTACTTACGTCCTCGCCATGAGTCACGACAAAGGAGATAAATCAGTATATACACTTGGTAAAAAGTTTAAAAATTAATGAATCCATTTTAGGAAAGGGAGTGACCTCATTAGGGAGAACATTTGTTAATTCATCACATGTTAAGGTTAAAAGTTGTGGGGGAAAGGAGGAGAGGATAGAGATAATGTGGTCAGTTTGGGTTGGTTTCCTGTAGATGGATGGAACTGAAGGATGTTAACTGTTTTGTGGCTGGATAGATCTAGGAAATTATTTTTTATCCGATCGGACGAAAAACGACACCTTTCCGATGTGTTTTCTCACCGCAAAAGTCGTGATTCCAGTATATTGTAGTTGTTGCTTGGCAAGGTGCACTAACTGTATAAGAATAGAAAATAACTGTCCGGTAATATAACATTCCCGTCCTAGGAATGTAACATTTCTGTCTTATTCAAACGCCTTGTTTGTCAGATCTGACGTCTATCAAAAGTAGCATTTAGCTGTAGTTTCCGTAGCTACGTAATAAACTTCAAGCTCGCTCGATAAGTACGTATTCTAATTAATTTCGATTGGATAAAAAATAGTATGTGCAACTCGTAGGAAAAGCACATTCCTGGACTCCTGTGTTGCTGGCCTCGGCTGCGCTTCGTCCAGCAACTACCACAGTCGTCCAGGAATGTTTTGCTTTTCCTCCTAGTTACACAATATACTATTGTTGTTGTATTTCTCTTTCTAAAGTGAAATTAATATTGTTGTTGAACTTATCCGGTAGACGTTCTGCCTCATGTGTGTTACAATTTAAAAAGCGAAAGACACTCATCAACACGCCTAAACAAGTGTAAAATTTCGGAGTTATTGTCTGATATAATAGAGTTATTTTCCAGAAAGTCCATAAATATGCAATAGATGGGATTAAACTTTCTTGTTGGTCTTTTAGCGTTAATTCATACAGACTTGATGGATGGTCTCCAATATATGGAAACCATTTAAATTAATTCCTAGTTTCTACTCTTAGTTTTATTGGAACATGTTTTATATTAAACCGTTGTTTGTGGAAATTTAAGTTCCTACACTGTTTTTTTTTTAAATATAACTGAATGTAACTGTTATTAATTGCACACATATCGATTCCTTAATTAGGCATTTAGGAACAATTTAAAAATCTGTGCGCACACTGTTGGAGGGAGCCGTATGGTTTTGTTTTTCCATTTCGCCATCCCCGACCTCGTAGCTCAATTCTCAACGGTTCCGCACTCCAAATCCAATCAACATTTTTAATTTTTCCTCATTTTGTTCTCTCCTCTTTGATAATCACTAAACTACCAACAGCTAAGAGGTTCGCGTAAGACTTCTTCCGTTTGTTTCCCCATTTGTTGGACCATTGCTTGTATAGACGTTGATATTTGCAAAAGCGGTTTTCAGCGACCATGGTATGATTTGGCTCCAAAATAGTGGTTAAAGGCTTTCCCACCAAAAAATGGGCTGGGGTAAGTGGTGCTAAATCTTGAGAGTCCATGGAGAGCGGCGATAATGGTCTGGAGTTCAACACCACTTCAATTTGGATTAATATCGGGCAAAGATCCTTATAAGTAAAATTTAACACTTTTCACTCCGGCTTCCCATAAGCCACCGAAATTGGGCGCTCTACCTGGATTAAAGTGCCACGATATTCCTTCAGCTGACAGCGTCGAGGCTACATGATTTGAACTTGACTTATTAATAAATTTAAAAAGCGCCGAATTGGCCCCTACGAATGTAGAGCCATTGTCTGGATAAATGTGCAAAGGTTTACCCCGTCTTGCTATAAATCGTTTCATTACTGCAATAAAAGAAGGAGTGGCCATGTCGCTAACGACGTCCAAATGTATACATTTCGTACTCATGCACACAAACATTCACACGTACCTAAGCCTTTAAAAATGTTGTGTTTCTTGTCTTTCTAACTCTTATAGTTATTGGGCCAGCGTAATCAATACCTGTATGGGTAAAGACAGGCTGAAATGCTGTAGCTCGACTTTCGGGCAAATTTCCCATTTGATAACTCTGTGCAATTGGTTTGGCCCTGAAGCACACAACACAATTTCGAGCAATTGATCGGGAAATTCCACGACCCGAAATTGGCCCAAACCTTCGACGAATTGAATACAAAGGCTGCTGAGACACTGAGACCTACAATGCAATAATTTTATATGTTCATATCTCATAATCAGAATGGTTAGAAGATGCTTATTATGCAAAATAATAGGATGTTTCTGATCTACTGACAATTTTGCCTTTTGTATACGTCCACTAACTCTGATCATCCCTGCTTCATCCAAATAAGGATTTAAGCACAGAATACGGCTGGAAGTTGATATAGCGACGCCCTTTTGTAAATTAGCATATTCCTTTGGAAACGACTATATTTGAGATATTCTTGTTAGACAAATAAGAGCCTTCATTATTCAATTCTTGCGGTTGAAAATCACCAACATAAATCGTCTTTGATTTGAGACGAGAATAAACTCGAAAACATAATGCTATAAATCGTTGTAATCTGAGCAAAGACGAAAATCGAGAAAAATAAAAATCATAAGTTACTTTTAGAACTACAGAATAACTTAATACTTTCTGTTCAGGTATATGTCGGAAACCAATTGAACAACCCTCCGCCCATCTGCTATCGGACTGGAAAATAATGATGTAGGACCCTTTTCCCATAATTCTGAATTAAGTAAATATTCAGCAGAAGACCCTCTAGATAAACAATCTGCAGATGAGTATCTGGCGACAGTAATTGTTTTGGCTGCCATCAAGGTAAAAGCGTCTCCAACGCCATCTAGTGTAAGTGGCGTTGGCTCGAACGGTTCCATTCAATGTCTTCTTGATTCTCGATGTAATCAATTTGCAGCATGAGCCATAGAGGTCTAGAGGTTAAGATGGATAGGTCTCAATTCAGCGACTATCGGCGGCGGCCCGGGTTCAAACCCCGTTGCTTTTTTTATTTTTTTTACGGTTAAGTTTCTAAACAGTTTTTTTTTCTTGATTTTGGGTATGTCTTGGGTTCGTTTTGGTTAGCAAACAGTTTTCTCTTGATTTTGGGTATGTCTTGGGTTACGTTTGGGTTAGCCCCTGTTTAGTTTTTTTTCTTGAGCCCCCGTAGGAGCGGAGGGCGATTCGAAAAGTGAAATATTACTTATTGTAATATATATCCAGCAGATTGCATGTGTTTCCGCGAATATATTCACAAAGAATCCCCCTTCTTTGAATGCATTTGACGTCTGTATCCGCATTTGTAACATTCGACCTTGACGGCAGCCAAAACAATTACTGTCGCGAGACACTCGTATCTGCGGGATTATTTTCCGACTGAATATGATGCCAATTCGCAGAATCTTACAAGTTTTGGATTTGTGTTACTCGATTTGCAATAAAAGTTTTCCAACGACTTGGGCAACCTTGAATCCAACATAATGCTATGGATGAGTCGTCTGCCCCATAAAAAGATTGTTCAATTTGAATGTCTATTGACTGTTTGACCTTTTCTGCCAATTTAACAGCGATGTATGACAACAACAAAACTGTATTTGCTGCAACATATAATATTCGCACCATGAGAAGTGAAGAACATCTCGCCTGCTTAGAACACGAACTTCAATTCATCAAATGGGACGTACTTGGAATTAGTGAGACGAGGCTGAAAGGTGGGAAGACTGCAATCCTTAAGTCAGGACACCTCCTGGTTCAGAAGAACTCGGAAATAAACTCGCATATTGGCGGCGTAGCTTTGCTAATTCACAAAAGAAGGAAACACCTAGTCAACAAGACCAAATCTGTATCAGAAAGAGTGATATACGCGATCCTTAAGTTGAACGCCAGTGTTACTCTTCAAGTTATCTGTGCATACGCATCCACTTCCGCATCGACCGACGAAGAAGTAGAACAATTCTATGAAGACCTATCCACCGCGAAAAACTCAGAAAACACCACCGCGTCCATCATACTTGGCGACTTTAATGCCAGGATAGGGGTCAAAGCCCCAACAGACCCCTCCTTCGTTGGAAATTTCGGATTTGGAGTGCGGAACCATAGAGGAGATATGACTGAATTTCCTTAACAAAGAACGCCTATACTGCATGAATACGTTTTACAAGAAAAACCCGGAAAGGAAGTGGACTTGGAAAAGCCCCGACGGCAGGACCAAAAATGAAATAGATTACATCCTCGTAACGAACAACCAAATGTGCTCAGACGTCTCAGTTATAAACCGGTTCAACACAGGTAGCGACCACAGGCTAGTCAGAGCAAGGCTTTATATTAACACTCAACTAGAGAGAAAACGTAAAATTGAAAGTAAAAATCGACCTACCATAAGTGAGCTAAGACAAAAAGAAGTGGAGTTCAATCAATGCATAGACAGGAAACTACCATCAGAAGAGCTAAAAGGACTGGAACTAAATGAACTCTCGACTAGAATTACAAACAGTATTCGAACAGCGGTAAAGAAAGTAAGTACAATCTAAAAACGGAAAAATTCGAAGTTCAGCCTGGAGACGGAGCAACTCATGTAAAAGCGTAGAGAGACCAACAGAGACTCACAGAATTACAGAGAACTCGACAGAAAAGTAAAGAAGGCAATAAGAAGAGATAGAAGAACGCAAAACGTAAAAACGATTGAGGAGACCATCAAAAACAATAGAAACATGAAAGTCCTTGGTTCTGGTCAATCGTGGGGCAAACTCAGTATCCATAAAATGAGAAATGGCAAAGGAGAAATTGTTATAGAAAGGGACGAAATAGTTAGAACAGTCGAGGACTTCTATCGAAACCTGTATAGTCAGTCAATGGCAAACCCAAACCAAAACCAGTACGAAAAGCCAAAGGCCATTATGAATGTGGGATCAGAAGAATTGGAACCTGTCGAAAATAATGAACTGAAAGCAGCCCTGAAGCAACTCAAAAATTGTAAAAGCGCCAGTAGAAGACCAAATCACAAGCGAGATGCTTAAAATGGAAGGAAAAACACTAAAAAAAGCGCTCATAATACTACTTAACAAATACCTAGAAGAAGGGAGGATTCCAGATACCTGGAAAAATGCAGAAGTCATTTTCCTCTTCAAGAAAGGCGACAATACGAACATGGAGAACTATAGGCCAATCAGTCTCCTATCTATCCTTTACAAGTTGTTAACGAAAATCATTGCCTGAGCCAGAAATTTGATTTTTACCAACCACGCCGGATTTAGAAAACGTTTCAGCACCATGGTCGATGGTGCAGACAATATGCACACTAATAGAGAAGTGCACGGAGTATAATGTCCCACTACATATGACCTTTGTGGACTACTGGAAGGCATTCGACTCAATCGAAATCTGGGCAGTGATGAGAGCGATGATCGGAGCTCGCGTGGATTATAGGTATGCCAACTTACTCAAGTACATATATGAAAATACCACTTTACAGGTGAAAATTAATGAAGACTGGATCACTGGAAAGATTCCCGTGAAAAGGGGCATTAGGCAGAGTGACACAATCTCACCTAAGCTATTTACTTTAGCTTTGGAGGATGTGTTTAAATGTTTGTCTTGGGAGGGGAGAGGTATCAATATAGACGGGAAACGCCTCAATCACCTGCAATTTGCTGATGATATCGTTCTCCTCAACAGCGACACAAATTCAACTGTCAACAATGGTCCAGGAAATCAAAAATGCTTCCCAAACTGTAGGCCTTCAAATGAACCTTCAAAAGACTAAAATTATGAGCCCTGACAATATGAAGGTCTCCATCGAAAACCAGGATCTGGAAATTGGCAAAGAATACATATATCTAGGACACAACATCAAACTTGGAAAAGAAAATCAAACATCAGAGATCACCAGAAGAATAAATCTCACCTGGATGGCGCTTGGAAAGCTTAGCTATATCTTTCGAAACTCGACCATTCCAATCAATCTAAAGAGGAAAGTTTACAATGCGTGCATCCTCCCAGTGACAACATAAGCACTCGAGACGGTGACACTTACATTAGGAAGTGCCAACCGTCTCCGGGTCTGTCAAAGAGCAATGGAGAGAGCTATGCTTGGAGTGAGTCTGAGAGACAAGATCAGGAACGACGAGATAAGGAGAAGAACGAAGATCTGTGACGTTGTCGAGCGGATAGCGAGATTGAAGAGACGTTGGGCAAGGCACGTTGCTAGGAACAACATAAAATGGACCAAAACACTTATGCAATGGCGGCCAAGAGACTCAAAAATAAGTGTCGGACGTCCTCAGGCAAGATGGCGAGACGACATCCAAAAACATACCGGGAAAAACTGGATTCAAACCGCCCAGGAAAGATCGGCATGGAAAACACTGGAAGAGGCCTTTGTCCAAGAGTGGATATCTAGAGGCTGAAGAAGAAGAAGAATGCTGCACATAGTTCTAAACGTGGTAAAGTTATCCTTTTTATCGGGACCACACGAGATTTCGACAACATAAGATTGGAGGAAATATATTTACCAACATCTGCCAAAAACATCACGTAAACGAAAGGCCTATGGGGCTTCTCCGATGCGTCCGCAAAAGAATGAATTTGCAATACTTTGCAATTATCACCCAAAACATGACGAGAAACACTTATCTGATTTCTTTACAAAATTCCAACCACTTTTCTCCTAAACCTCGTCAAACCGGCTCGTCCCAAGTTAATCGTTCTTGCCAAAGAGTCTGCAAAATTAATTTCGCAGCCACCACAATTGGACCCAATAAATCTAGTGAGTCGAAGATTTGACTGGTGATGGATAGAATAATTCGTTTCGTAATTTTTGTAACCGTATCAACAGTCTTAATAAAATAATTAATTGAATCCTGAGTGGTATCCTAAAATATGCCCACATAGGTGTAAAATACTTGAAAATTGATCTGAATCCACCTCAAATTGGTTCAATAAATTATCAAGATAAAAATACTTCATTGTAGCTTTATTTGCTTGAAGGTATTTATCTTTAAATTCTACTCCCAAATGGTTCAAAGTTCGAACTGTCAAAAACGGGGAAGAAGCACAACCGTATGTGATTGTACAATTTATACAAATCTTTTTCCATTTTAGTCTTAGATTTGTTTCGCATTTCACATCGCATATATGGTTTTAAAAATGCGGACTGGTTAAATTTCGATAATTCGATAATGAATAAAGTATTTTTCTTTATTATTTAAATTACGAATCAATTTTTTATGTTTGAAAATAGGTGGGCAAATATTTTCTATCAAAAAAGGTAGTTCATTATATTCTTCATGTAAATTTGAAGGATATTTCATATCTACTTCGAATACGTAACCATACTCAGCATCGTCTGGTATTAATAATAAAGCTAGATACTCTATTTCTGTTTTTGTCATCCAGTTGATGTGACTTATAGGTCGACATTGACTCATACTGTCTCCATACAAGTTGGTGGCATCCAAGTACATTACATATGAAGTAAGTTTCGTGTGATTAAAATTGGGAAGGAATGTATTATTGGATTCAGCTTTTCGAACATTGCAATGACATATACCACCTCTCATTATTTTTAAAGAAATGTAACATATCAATATCAAATGAAGAGTAAAGGCTGTGTGCATGTACGAAACATAGTAAATGAAACAACCTTTCTATTCCATGCAAAAAATTTTAATCCAAAAGAACTTCTAAAAGTGGCATAAAAGAGCGCTTTCGGCCTAAGCCATCATCAGTGTTACCTGAAAAGTAAGGAGTGGAGTATTTTTCTCATTTTCTTTGCCAAATGATAAAATTGACATTGTTATGTTTAGATACAAAATTTGTTAAAATTTTAAAGGGGTTAATAAAAGGTGTAAATTAAGAATATAGATTTTTTTGTGATTTTTTACTGAGTAGAACGAAATGAAAATGGTGGACGTTCTTTCACTTACTTGTCAATGGAAAAGGGCATATCCATAAAGACAAACGAACAACACACATCGACAACGGTCACATGTAAATTTCACAAATTGTACGTCACATTTTAAGAGAATGGTTCACATAATTTTATTTAAAATCTGTAAAAGACAAAAACGAGGTAGAACCACGTTTTTGGGTGAAACGACAAATGTGTCGCTGTTGACAGGTCATGTCCATCGAATTTATAATAATCATTTGAAACATGTGATTCCAATGTTACTTTTAACTAATGAGGAAAACAATTCAGGAATTCTACTATATAACAACCAGTAGAATTCCTAAATTGTTTTCCTCATTAGTTAAAGGTAGCATTGGAATCACATGTTTCAAATGATTATTATAACAATATATATAACAACAAATAAACAATTTAAACCTAGGAATGAAAAAATAAGGGATCATGATCATTTAACAGGAAAATTTCGAGGTGCAGCGCATAGTAAATATAGCTTAAACTTTCAAATTCCATATTTTATTTCTGTATTTTTCCATAATCTAACCGGTTACGATTCCCACCTGTTTATTAATCACTTTTGTTGAGAAGAAGATAAAGTAGATATATTAGCATAAACTAAAGAAAAACGCATTTTTTTTTTAAATCAACTGGTTCATAAAAAAGAACACATGTGAACTCATTATTGTTGGATTAAAGATATGTCTAGATTGCTCTTATTTGCCATTTGCTTTGGTAAAGGAATATATGAGGATACTCGCATTGGATTATATTTATTAACGTTGACTTCTAAATATTTTTTTTTCTAGTGCCCAACCTGACCGATTTTCGGCAAATGTTGACACTTTTTCGTTGACTACAGTCAAAAAATCATTATATAACGTATGTTGTTCTTGTGATAATTCTGTTCTTAGTATTAAATGGCTTGGTTTCAATTATTTTCTTAGATTGTAATAGGAATTGACCAAATAATTCCACATTAATTTTAACGGATCCATATTTTGTTACCTGTTCAGATATTAGGTGCAAATTATGTGATCGGACGAACGAAAGTGCTTTTTATTTTTAACTGAATACAAGCAATAATGAGTAGAGAATGCCAATTTTTACAATTTAACATATATTTATAAACTAGCGTATTCCTGCGATGGCAGCATTTCTCGTGGGGAGCTTGTCCACTGGTCGGTCACATAACTCCTCCCTCCTTAAGATGAAAACAGCAGGATTGAGGGCTAGTTTTCGGAAGTTGTGCTAGGTTGGTCTTCTTTTCTTGACATTTTCTGTTTTCTTTGGTAGGTTTTCCATACAGAAAGGCATAGTACAACAAGGACGGTAAGAGTCGAGAGTGTACTGAGAAAACTCCATCTAATGGGGTGTATTTCCATTTCCTTAGGGGTGTTCATATGTTCAGCTTTTTCTTGAAGTTTATGTATAGTGTCTAAGTCAGTTGATTTGATGCTGATCGGGCTTCCGTCGAAATCGTTGAGCCTAAGTGGTTCTATCTTGATTTCTGGCAACGTTACAGGGGTGCCGGTTATTAGTTCTTCTTTGTTGACAAACTTGTACTCCAGGATATTAATTTGGCAGTTTACTGGTATATCAATAATGCTGGGGATGGTAATCAAAACGTGTGTTTTCATCGATTGACAGGTTTTGTGTACTTTAAGTGACTGGATTCCTGGTACGGCGAGCGTGTATTGGTTGTTGATTTGCTCGATAATGGGCGTCGAGACATGGACTTTCAGCGTGCGGCAGTTTCGATTGTCGGCATTTCTTATGAGGCTCCTAATGCAGTGGTTGGCTGCTGGTTCCAAGTCGTTTTCGCAAACGTAGGTTTCCTCGATTGAAGAGCAGTGGCTGCTACCATATTGCAATATTGATCTGTACCAAGTATTAGGTAGGGTGTTTTGGGAACGATAATTGATTGGTTAAAGGGAATTGGGTACAGGTGAAAGCTATCGAAGACCCCTCTTAAAAGTATTGGAAAATGAACTGCAAAAATTGTCTTATTCGAAAATCTAACCCGCTAGTTGATAGTAAGAAATAGCATTTTTAAAGTATACTAGTTTTTCTTTTCCATACAGCGTATTTAAATATATTAAAACATTATCTAATTCAGACGCTGAAATTACTGTACTATGAAGGGTGTTTAGTTTCGCGAACATTAATGAATTTTTTAGGTTGTCGAGAAAGGTTATGAGATTTTGGCAGTTTAAGACAATTTGATCTAAAGTATTTTGTGCCCATAAGTGTGCTAAAATGTCTGTAATGGTTTTTTACATCATGTTTTTTTTTTGTTTTTTTTTATGGCAGTGGCACACACACTAAAGGTAGATCCTATGGCGCTCGATGAGCGGTGTGTGTGCGAAGATGTTGATTGACACGGTTCTTGAAGGTTGTAGGTTGTAATTAGTGGGAAACAGATGTCCTGGAAGTGAGTTCCACAGTGATGCAGTGCGCCAGGCAACGGAGTTCTGGTAAAGCGATGTTCTAGGTGTTTCTAGTTGTACGACGAACTGGTGCGCTCCTGCCGTCTGTCGGGACTGTCTGACAGGAGTTGCCAGGGGCGAGATTATGCGGGCCAAATCCTGGGAACATCTGCCGTGAAAGTATCTGTAAAACAGAGACATCTCGGCCACATGTCTGCGATGTTCCAGACTATCCAGATTCCGGATCAACTCCGGATCGCCGACGAGACGCACAGCCCTCTTCTAAATGGAATCCAGCAGCTTTAGGGTATGCTTTGGTGCGGCACCCCAGATATGTGAGCAATATTCTAAGCACGATCTTATTTGCGCTTTGTACAGCAAGCGCAACTGCTGCGGCGTATAGAGTTTTTTGTTGCGAAATAGCGCACCAAGCTTCTGGGAGGCTGATTTTGCGATGTTAGCAACATGGTCATGCCATGACATATTGCTGTTGACCGAGACACCTAGCAGCCCGATTGACGAGGATGAAGGAATGGTCGATGTTTCCTTCCTACAGCTCTTTCGCATCTTTTGTCGAACCAGGGATTTCCTTTTGATGGTAACTTGATGGAATTTGGGATGTATGCTTCCATTCCTGAGGAGATTACTTGCATGATCTCTTCGCAGCAGTCTGACGGGTCGTCAGTGGCAAAGCAGACGTCGAGCCAAAGAAAATCTAGGTAGAACTTCCTTAGATCGTCCCAGTTTGCAGAATTGTAATGCCAGATTTTGCGAGGCAATGGTGGATCCTTCTCTATGAGTGGCAATTCACAAACCGTTGTAATAAGTTTGTGGTCGGAGGTACCTAATGGCGGACCAACTGTAACCTTGTACTGGTCAGGATTGGTGGTCAGAAAAAGATCCAGGAGGGCGGCGAATTCGCCCCTCTCTGAGATTCGAGTTGGTTCGTCTACAAGTTGAGTAAGCCCGCAGCTGATGGCAAATGCTTCAGCTTCTCTACCTTCGTTGTCGGTCTTGTTGTGATGTTTGAGCCAGTTGGTGTTGTGAGCATTGAAGTCTCCCAGAACGATTATTTCTGAACTGGGGTGATCGACCTGTATTGAGTCAAAAGTGGTAGCTAGTGTTGAGAAAAAGCTTTGGTAGGCTCTATCGCTCGGAGGGCGATAGAGATAACATATAAACTTGGTTAATCCCTTGGCGGTGAACTTGAGCCACATGACGTCAAGGTTGTTCGGTTCGAGTGTTTCCTCGCGGTGACATGAAAGGTCGCTTCGGACAAAAAGGCATATTCCGAACTTGTATCTAAATCGGGTATGTAAGTCGTAACCAGGATAGAGGTAGTCTACTGTTGTTGTTGTAGAACATACTTGTGTTTCTGTAAGGGCTAATATGTGTGGTCTATTTGCTTGTAGATGTTGGTGTACCGAATTTATGTTTGTATTTAGGCCTCTTATGTCGCAGAAATCTATTCTAAATTGGTTCGGTATCTTTGCTGTCTGTGAAATGCGGAATGAAGGGCTCCCAGGGCCACCCAGCGCCCGGAGATCCGAATGGCCGGGGAGTTTACTTCCGGAATATTTTGTTCCTGGAAGCACCATCATGTCCATATATTCCTGGGAACCTGGGACCACCAGCGCGGAAGCGGAACGTGATTTAGGAAAACCACTTAGCGCTTCCCAATTCTGGTGGGGTGGTCTTTCACCGGACGATGCGAGTAGGCTTATGCATCTACCACCTAGGGCCGCTTCCACTCGAAGCATCGGCCTCAGACTCATTCCTTTGGCGGTCCCTAGTCTGACAGCGGTAAAAGCTTTCGAGTCGATTTTTTTATCAGCTGTTGATTTTTATCGAGAAGAGTTATTGTTTGATTATAGTTATTAATAAGCTGTTTGATTAATGAAATTTGAATGGACATTTCTTTTTTCGTAGACATTTGGTTATTTTCTAAAGCCGATATCGTCTGGTCATATTTTTGTGCATCGTCATGGTCTAATGTCCCGAAAGCCATTTTGAGGCCCTTCCTATTATATTAAGTAATCCTCTTTTTGTACGATTACGAGGTGTGATGATATGAAGCTTAATTCTAGCGTTTATTATTAAATATTTCGTATGTACTAGTAAATTAGGTAAAACTTGGAAGAGTTTTCTATATTGTAATGCGAATTATTGAGCGAGTTTTCTACAACTGTAAAGAAGTATTCTATATTTCCTAATTGCTTAACTAAGGGTGGTAGTTCTATGTAATGTAGAAATGTATGCTTACTCTCTGTAATTCTAGCTTTTCCCAAATGGAAAGGGAGCAAAGGAGATTTTAAAGGTGTATTGTTGATATCCTTGCAATATGTTATTCTAATCACCATTAGCAGCATAACTAGGTTATGCTTGGTCATGGTGGCCTTGAGGATTATTGACCTGTGGAAGAGAAATGGTTTTAGTAAGTCGTCGTTTTAATTGGGACTTATGTAGCGTTTTGCCTTTCGCGGTTTCTATTTGAGTACCCAAGTCTTTGGATATTTTTGTTTGAAGGTGTTTTTATTTTGCTTTGTTGCGAGTGGCACTTTTATTTTCAACATAAGCGATTTTGATTCCTCTTTTCTATTACGCGTGTTTTTTCTTTGAGACTGTCTTGGTGGATTTTATCGTACAAGATTTTTAGACGATCGCGCCTATCGCTTATATATTGATTGAGGATTATTTCATTGGTTAGATTAAAAGGATCGATACTTTTATATCTACCGTTAATTACGTCAAAAGGTCGTTACTTGGTCACGCTGTGTATAGAATTATTGTACCCTGTAATGGCGTATTTCATTGTTTCTTTGACACTCAGTTTTGGTTCTTGTAAGTTAAGTACCCTGAAATTTTCGAGAAGTGTTGAGTGTAGGCGTTCCACTGGGCTGTTACTATTTGAGTTACCAGGTGTTGTAAAATGTAGTGTAATGTTGTGAAGTTTACAAAAATCTATTAAAAGGGACGTTTTAAATTCTGTTCAATTGTCACAGGTTATCAGTAATGGGAAACCAAAGTGCAGAATGAAGGTGGTTAGGGCTTCAAAAACAGTAGCTGCGTTGCACATGGGTTCTAAAATATATGCTTGACCGTATCTGGAAAATACATCTATTATTGTTAAAAAATGTGTGCTTAAAATTTGAAACGTCAAGTCAAGTTTACTAGTTTTATGTATGGCAAATTGTTGTTAATTTCGGTATGCATTTCGGTAGTCAGGGTCTCCATAAGCGTCATAGAAATTTTCACCTTGGGTGAAGTACGTTTCTTGGTTAGGATGGAATTCATTTTGATCTAAGTAATTATTTCTGTAGTCATACAAGTCTTGTTCTTGGAGGTCCGGTCGGCTTGATTTTGGTTATTCAGGGTTTGTTGACCTGTAGTATCGTCGTTATCGAATATTTCTGTGATTTCGGGAGTGTTTGATTGATTTTCGATTTGTAATAATTCTTGTAACCTAAAATTGCGTGGGCCTGGTGGTCTGAAATAGTTGTTTTGGAAGTTGTTTTGCTGAAGCGCCGATTGCCTAACAGTGGGATTCCTGGAAGTTGGTGACATTGGTTCGGGTTTGTCGTTTGGAATCTGTCCAGTGGGCTTGAAGACATTGGGACCAAATACTTCTCTGTTAGTAGGAAAACGTCTTTCTTGAACTGGTCGGGGTTGAATGTTGATTGGTTGGTTTGTAAATCTGGGATTTTGGAATTGATTGGGCTGATTTATAAATCTCTGATTATGAAATTGATTGTGTTGGTTTGTAAACCTAGGATTTTGAAATTGTATAAATGATTGGTTTTGAAATTGATTTTGATAATTTGGGTAATTACTGGGTTGTGTGCTCGAGAAATTTGGAGCGACATACTGATTTGTTTGTGATGGTCTGAATACAGGAGTTTGATTATAATGGTTATTTACAGGTTTAGATGGTGCCTGTGGTGATGGTTTAAATAAACTTTTGAGTATATTGAAAACTTTCTTCCTCTGTTAATAATGTAATTGCTGTTTCTAAATTCGGCGGATCTAATACTTTGTAATGGTCCTGATAATCCGCGAATAAAGGTATGCAATGTTACTTGTTCGTATTGGTTAAGATAAATAATTTTTTATCGGTAGATATACCTAATAATATGAGCAGGTGTTGACGCTAATTTTTGAGCTAAAATACTACGCAAAATTTGTAACGTCTAGCAAAATCTAATGGTGCTTCACCTTTGTTTGGTCTAGCCATGAATAAATCTTGTTCAAGACATTCTAAATTACGGTTATCTCCAAAACATGTTTGAATTGCGTTTTTTATAATAATTCAATTCTACAGCCTATTAATAAACGAGCTCTACCGACTAATTTAGTTTGCATTACTCGAACTAAATAATTTTTTAGAATATCGTCTTCAAATTGTTGATATGTCGTAAACAAAAAATCACCAGCTGATATAAAATTAGACAAAGTGATAGAATCACCATCGAAATTAGGAATTAAATCTACATACATTTTTAACATACTTAAAGGTCGATTCACATTATAGTTCAGGTCACGCTCCGCTCACACTCCACTCAAGCCGCGGTGAAATATTGTTACTTGCTTTTAAACGAGAATATCCATATTTGGCGCTTCGCTCACGGTACGCTCATGCTCACTGATCGCGGTCTTTCTTTCCGCGGATATTTTGAACACACCGTGAGTGAACCGTTGTGCTAGTATGTACAAATGACAGTCAGTCGGCGTGCATTTTTCCCCTGCATATACCACGTGTTCCTTTGAGTTTGTTTCAAAAACCAAAATGGTTGAACAATTAATAGAATTAGTTAGGAATAATGAAGAATAATACAATATGGGCGACAAATTATACTTTGACACAGCACTGAATAATAGAAGATGGAGGGAAATTGCAGAGAAATTAAATAAAACAGGTAAATATATTGGAACCTATTTTACTGCACAAATTATTATGATATAGGTACGTATCCATACAAGTAAAATAGGATCTATTTATATTTTATTCATTTGCCATGGAACTTTTCCTGCTTCCGAGTTAAAAAAAACTTTAAATATTTCCTTACATTGAAAGGCATCTTCGCCAGCATTGCATCCTTGATTTGGCAAAGGAATGAACTGAGACTGCTCGTCTCTACTTCTATCTGACGTATCAGCTGAACCACAGTTAAATGATGCACAATCTTGTAACAAATTATGTAAAATACATGTAGTTAAAATAATTTTCTCGACATTTCCGGGTTTTGAATTCAATTTTCTAAAATAAATACGAAACTTTTGAGCTAAAATTCCAAAGCTGTTTTCCACTATACGGCGAGCTCGACAGAGACGTTAATTAAATACGCGTTTTTCCATATTGACAATAGTTTGAGGTGCAGGGTATTGTCTCATAATATTTCTTTTCAAAGGAAATGCCAAATCCCCTATTATTACATATGGTACCAGAATGTCAGTTCCCGGAAGCTTCTTGTCTTCTGGAATGTCTAGTATTCCATTTTCTAGGGCTTTCCCTAAGTTTGAAGTAGCAAATATTCCCCCATCGCTATTTTTTCTGTATAATCCTATGTCAACGGCAATGAATTTGTATTGCGCGTCGACTAGTGCCAACAACACTACCGAAAGGGTGCGCTTGTAATTAAAGAAATTCGATCCACTATTTAGGGGGGGCCACTATTTCGATATGTTTACCGTCTAGCGTCCCTAAACAATTAGGGAAATTCCACAAGTTCCAAAAATCAATTTACTTTTATTACTCCGACAAATTTTCCTCTAATAATAATAATAAAATTTTATTATTAGATACCATTTTTTCATTTTTTGCAGCTGATGAATGCAAGCAAAGATGGTAGTCACTGAGATCTCAATTTAGAAAAATATGTAAGGCGAATGAAACTACATCTGGTCAAGCCGCCAAGAAAAAGAAAAAGTGGAGATACGAGGATGAAATGGCTTTTTTGTTGCCGCACATGAAGGATAAGGCCCGAGTATCTTTACCACAGATGGACAATGGAACAGATGAGAAGAACATTGACGGTAACGATGAAGAGCAGGCTGAGGCTGAGACAAATGATGTTCCTGCAGCGCCCAGAGAAGTTGTTCAAAAGAATATTAAAAAGAAAAGAGTATTACCCAGGAAAAATCCTCCAAGCACCGAATCTGCGAGTTCAACACTCATGAATTATTTTATAAGTCAAAAAGGTCTTGAAGAGACAAAAGAAAAAGAATCTGTAGATTTATTTTTTTAAACAGTCTTAAGGCCACTGCACGCTCTTTTTCACCTGCGGATTTTCATACGGTAAAAACTGGCATTTTTAATATAGTGTCATAAATTTAACGGAAATATTTGTTTGCCGCAAGTGCTAATAATCAGCCCTCTGGAAGTCAATTTCCTGATTTTGAAAACAATTCAGTATCAGACTATAATAATCCTCCTCGAAATTTTCATTCTACTTCAGCTATCAATGCTAAATCAAAGCTGTCCTCCATCACATTCTTCATATAAGCAATCACAAACTTCTGTACCTACACCCCTATCCTCCGCATCATCGTACTATGAAAATTTTTCTCCTGATACACCTCTATAGGTAAACCCAACTTTCCAATTATGTTTTTTTTGTTAACTTCATAATGTAGCGGTGTGCAACGGTGTATTAATAAATGTATTACTACCGAAACAGAAAATGTTTTTTTTAGAAGCTTCAAGCGAGTCGAAATTAAAATCAAAATATCAATAAATATAATCATGCATGTACTTCATGAAGTTATTTTCTAAAAATAATTTTGTGTTTTGACTTACCTTAAGCAAACAGCTAACTTTTCTATGTGAAATGGCCTCACGAAATGTACTATTTTGTTTCGTTAGATCAGTTGAAATTTTATTCAAAATGTATTGAAAACTGAAAAGTATGTTTGGTCATTCGAAAATATTGAAAAAATTTGGTTTCATCATCTACAAGACCTTTATACAGAGTGAAAAATTCTCCTTCCGTTTTTCGCTTTTTCAAAATGTCGTGTACCCATATTCTGCTGCGTTTTTTGTTTTCGTCCCGGTTTTCGTCCTCTT
>MU193271.1:0-15338 GCA_016904865.1 Pissodes strobi | reverse complement strand
TCACATTTTATGAAAACTTCGTATATTTGTTTTCTTTTTCTTGTCTTATAGAGCCCATTTTTGAATAAATTTTATTTTGATAATTAGAAATCGGAATTCAATTATTGGTATCGAGATATGAAGCTTAGAAAAATATTTTTCATGTTCAAATCTAAATAATTCAAGAATAGTTGAAGGTAGGTATAGGATATGGTACATGAAACATGGAATTGTTTGAGGAATTGAAAATTCGAATAATACATAGGGTGTTTCATTTAAAAAAAAATGTATGTTTGGTTTATTACTTACTTATGGGACACCCTGTATAAGAAATGTCAATTTTAAAAGGAACTACATCCAAGTATATTTAATATATTTTTTAAAGTTTAAAATAAAATAGCAAGATGGGCGGTGAAAATATGACCAAGAACCCTGTACATAGCATCTGCTGGTTGAAACACTCCAACAAAAACGACGATGAAGGACGAGAAGCCGAGTCCTTTGCTATAAGCCACGGACTTACTCAGCTGGTTGACGAACCTACCAGAACTCCTGAGCGTCAAAAAGACTTTGCTAGCCTCGTGGATCTATTCTTAACAACTAATCCTGAGCTTTACACCGTATTGTCCAACCTCCGTTGGGCTCATCAGATCACAATCTTATCTCCGCAATCTGTGAACATGCTATCGAAATACAGGAGCCACAGGTACCCCGAAAGATCCACTACAAATCAGCAAAGTGGCGTGATCTTCGCGAGTTTTATCTTTCTTTTCCTTGAAAAGATGTCTGCTTTAGGTATCAAAACACCCCTGAATCTGCTGATGATATAACTCAAGTAATCTTAGCTGGTATGGAAGCTTTCATACCCTCTGCTAATGCTATGAAACGTATCTCAAACAGTAAACCATGCTGCCTATGGTCAAAGTTTACAGAATACATATAAGTTACCTCACTCACTGTCGGAACTTTAATGCATTGAGACACAAGCGTGCCGCAGCTACCTGCATATTCTGTAAACTTTGTGCTGTGTACCGTCAAATACCGTGCACAACTGTGTATGCATATGCATCCGCGGAAACTGAGGGAGAGTGGTCTAGCCGGTCTTGCGTGCTTCGAGACTGCGGGAACTAATATTTTATTTAGTAAGCTTTGCTATGGTTATGTCATATTGTGTTTCTAGATCCATTGGGATATACGAATGCGAAAAGCGCTATGTCGGGGGAAATGAGTTGATCTCATCCTGGGAGAACAAATTATCATTCGTGTGAATAAATTAATTATTTTTAAAACATAAAAAATGCTCTCGTATTTTGGACGAAATAATGGCTTTTTCTAATTAATTAACTTAGAAACATTGACATTCGAAATAAAATTATTTCTCCAATTAAATCAGAATTTAATTGCATGCGCTCTCTTATTTTGAATTGTTTATCTTTCCTTTCAAATAAGCCAGACAATAAGAAAAACAATGGAGAATCATTCAATTAACTCGCAAACCCTGGAGATATTTAAACGATCGCTTCCAAATTAAAATTTAAATATAAGAATGAGCAAAATTAAACGGGGGAGAGCGGTTCGAGAATCCATCAGGAATGCAATTTTGTAATACATACTTAGAAATAAAAAACAAGATGATCGAGCATAATAACCATATGCAGACGTTTCACGTCTCATATACGACGATTAGCGAACCCCATTATATTGGCTCGAATTTAATCTACAGGGTGACATTTAACCATTCAAATATAAAACAACTATTAAGCGGCGAATAATTCAATTTCTAGTCTGTGTTCAGTGAGCAAACCCGTTAGAGTTTTCAGAGTAGATTGCCAGTCCATTTTAAAATTTGGAAGTTTTATTCAAAGAATAAAGCCAAGTAAGGCTTAAATTGGGTAGCAATAAAAGAAGCGTGTTTACCATTTATGTTCAAGTTCTGGAAAAGAGTCAGAACTGCACATTCTGTTTTAAAAAGGCATATTTTCAGCGTTTATTTAAACCCTTCAGGTTTACTCCAATGAATCAAAATTTAGACTTCAAATTACACATCCCTTTAAGTTAATTAAATTCTATATACAACATATTTCTACTTTTTAAATATGAATAACGATTAATTTTCAAGAAATAACAATATATATCTGAAAATGTTTATGAAGTTAGTAGTTAATTACATGTTGGAAACGAGCACTACCATTTCAGCATAACAATAAAAATTTCACTCCATTCATAGTCAAAGTTTCTGGAGGTTGAGATTGCATTATATGATGAGCTGCATGGCATACGTTTGAAGTTACCCAATAAAAATAAATCTAACAAACATAGTAGGTAGAAGGTAAAAGCTGCAAGCACATGTCGTTATTTTTGAGGTATCAATAACAAGCTAATTCAGATACCGATAAATTTGTAAGTGTGTGTGTACTTTAATACTGGAGTCATCTTGAAATCATTGCAAGTTGTCCATTTCAAAGAAATTAGCAGGACGAAATTGATATTGAGATAGATTCAGGCCAAGGAGATGCAAGTGAGCTTATGGTCCTACTTTTAGCAAATTCCGATCATGCCGATGATTGAGGATACCAATAATTCAAAAGCAAGGACATTCAACATTGTCATCTTTTACCAGTGAGTATATTTACTTTTCATTTGAAAGGAATTATTTTTTATTATTTATGGGATGCGACAACAATGCAAAATGCAATGTTTTGCGACCACCGATTTTTCGATCTGACTGAAATACGAGGTCGGTCAATCTTTTCGTCAATTTACGCCCATATTAAAATTATTGTGTGAAAAAACAAAAGGTTGCTGGATAGAACCTTTCTATTTTTCTCTCCTAATCCATCGTTGTACTTGACTATTGATTTACACCATCACAGCTTTGTTATCGTTCCAAGCAATCACAGTTATGTATGTGTAGCGAATCAATGCGAAGGTTCAGTGGAAAACTCGTATATTTCAAGCATGGCTTGGTCAATTTTTCAAATAATGGACATATCTTTGCAAACTTATCAACCACGATCAAATTATTATTCTTTGCACAAGTTCCAATCTGTTTCTTCTAATCGCATTACTAACAAAGGGATTATAAGTTTTTGTGTCACATTCATCAAATAAACATTGCGAAAAAAAACATGCATGCCAATAAAATAATTCAATTTTATTGATTATTAATATCAGGGTCATCATCTTCGGGTTGGTTTTCTAAGTTATTGGGTGATGTTTTATAAATAACTGCAAGTTCTAAATCTTCCCAGAATTCGTCTTAACAATGTCAACCAAAACTGCTGTGTAGATAAAACGCTAGAAAACAGTATTATAACTGTAGTTGTGTTCCCTCTGTTCCAATTTTGTATCATGTGAAGTCAGGACCACATGAAAGAACAATGAATTGATTTATTGCAACAAAAACTAAGGAGAGATATATAGGGATAAAGGAGGTAGGTTGTTATAGGGGCATGTTGTTATATCCTATTTATTTTCAACTTACGATTGATGTAGCTGCAGATTATTTTAAATTAGGAGGCAGACATCCAAGAGCCATTTGTAAACAAAGTCTTAAAGTTATCGCGTATTGTTTGGCTATATTATAACGTCAAATAGGTTTTATCGTTTCGTGACAAATTTAGATTCTATCAGGATATCGGTGAATATCTTTCATACAGGTAAGCGATCGAATTCTAGCAATATATAGGTTATTTAGCGCATATGTTTTACTACATTTTGTACTTTTTTTATCATTTGCATATTGTTACGTACACATATGAGGAACTTTGTTACACGTGATTAACGTGCCCCATTAGTAAATGTAATTAACCTTTAACTTTACTTTTTTAGGCTCAATCGTGGTCAGAACTTCAAAGAGACTAACCAATCGTTTTTTTAAGAGATGCCGCTAACCGATATGGAATTAATAACTCTTTACCGGTATGTTAAAAAACGCAAGTCAAATCCGGATAATGTTCAATTAACTATATGCTACGCAAAACTGTTCATGGTTTTTACCGAAGCTCCAGAGCTTGAATTAGCATAGTATATGGAAGGAAGATTGTTCAAAAATATATTATGGAATGACCACAAAGGACTTAAGAAAAATCGCATCAGATTTAGCCGTCATAAATGGGAAAAGTATAAAATGGCATCCAAAGACTGGTTACATTCGCACTCCAAGTTCTACAGGTCTTGGTCGCGCCACGGCTTTTAATCGCGCGAAAGTAACCTTGTGTTTTGATAACCTTGGAAAGCTCTACGACAAATATAGCTTTGGGCCAAGTGACGTATACAATATGGATGAAACAGGGTCGACAACTGTTCAGCGGCTATCGAAGAGCATTGCAAAAAGGTTCAAAAGAGGTAACATCAGGAAACAAACCATAATAATAACCACAGCTTTGGTAGTCAATGCAACCGGAAACATCATGCCTCCTTTTATGATTTTACGATGCAAAAAACTACGGCCAGTTACAATGCACAACTCAACTCAAGATACAATTGGAGTTGTTCATTCCTCAGAGTGGATGACCGATAAACACTTTTTACATTTCATAGAACATTTCATAAAGTTTACCCCGTGCTCTAACAAAAACCCAGTTATTCTTAACCTAGACAATCAATCATCCCATTTGTCTATTCCAGTCTTGGAATAGGACGTATATAGCCCGCTTGAAACCTTTTTTAATCTACATGCAGATGGTTGGCATAAGTCACATCTAGGAGTTCCAATGCATATTTATGACATTCCTACAATTTTAAGAGACTGTTGCTGTCATGCCTAGTAATAACCAGAAACAATTTTTGTTCTCTGAAATTTGGCCATACAGTAGAGTAATATATACCGATGACGATTTTTCCCTGCTGAAGTAGCGACTCGTGAAATAAATGTGCAAGAAATCAGCAATTATTCCGTTAATAACTGCAGCAGCAATACTGAAAAAGAAATTCCTCCTGAATTAACTGAACCTCCTTCGATAGTAATTCATAATAAAACTTCTTGCCAATGAGTTTAAATCATTTCGCAAAGCAGCTCCACATAAAGGAGTTTTTCATCACAAACGTAAGTCTGTAATCCTGACAGACACCAATGAAGAAAATGTCTTGATGAAGAAGCTGACGAAAGACAAAACCGCAAAAAGAAAATGTTCAAAGGTAAGAAAAGTTTTAGCGAAAAGAAGAAGAAAGCTAAAAAGATAAGAGTAGTTGCTCACTCAGAAGAGAAAGATGGCGACAACAAACGTTTTACCTTGTATGTTTGGAGCCATTTTCAGAAACAAAGAGCAGCGACAAATGGATTCTGTGCATAACGTGCAAAAATATCTATAATGACTTTTATGAATGCATTCATTTTACGTCTGATTCTGAATAATGCTTGTCTTTATATGTAACTAGTTAATATATTTCTTTGTGATTTGTAACAATTTACCCAACATAATGTATCAACTTGCCCCTGTGTGGAGCATGTTCTTACGATAGGCATCTGAAAATTAAAAGTTTATTTAATGTTTATTAGGCGATATTTGAAGCATTTTCCTTTTTACATTCAAAGTATAACGTTTGTACTTTAACATTCACACATCTGTTACGATATTTAATAAGGTTTATTGTTGTGTATAACAACCTACCACTCTTTCTTCATATGAGGTTAGTACCACGTAATAGCCCAATCAAATGATTATATCTACTTATTGATACTGATTATATAAAATCATATATATCGACCAATTTATAGTTGAAACAATAGAAAGTGATATTATAACTGCGGTTACTATTCCAACTTTGTAAAATGTGACGTGATGATAGAATATACCAATCAAATGATTTACTGCTCTACAAAGGATAGATGTATACATTATATTTGCATATCTGATTCGACTCATTGAAACTGACTATATAAAATCATATATACAGTGTGGCCCAAATTGGGTATACATGTATGGGTATCTTGGAAATTATAAGAGATAGAAAATCGGTTAAATGGGGAAAGTTTTAGGTCATTCAATTCCCAATTCAATGCCGGTTTGATAACGATTTGATCTTTTTTCGTTTTTGAGATATTTTAAAAAAATCAAAAAGTTGTATTTTCGAAAAAGCGCTGTATTTTTTTTATTTAAAGGTATTTTTAAAATCTGCAAAAACATTGTTAGGACAACTTTTTATGCTCGATGCACCCATGTATTCAGTTTTTGGTTCTGACGTTTTGGTTATGAGAAACCAGCATCAACTTCTTTTCTTCTTATGGCGGCCATTTTGTTTTTTAGCACATTTAGAAAGAACTTTTTTTCCCTTTCTTGTGATGTAGAACACTTTATAAAAATATTTTATTTTTATGTCAGACAAATTTAATTTTTAGCTGGGTTGGCCATGACTGCGGAGGCCATTTGCGGTACAAAACAAATATTGCTAGTGTTTCATAGTTATTTTACTGAAAAATATACGAAACATTGATCAGACAAACATCGAATTTAACTTTTAATTTTTAGTAGTTTTTGTTCTTATTAATAATTGTTAAAAGGTAAGTTTAATAATAGCTGCCCTGCCAAACATCATTAAAAAATATCAATATGTTAAGAATGTTATATTAAATGCAATAGGAATACAAGGGTAGCACCGCCAGTTATTTGGAACTCAATCTTGACAGTCAACACTCAAGACTCAAGCCTTAAGACAAGTCTGTTATGAACCTATGAAATTATAGAAGCCTTGTGAAGCCATGTGACCAAAGGACAAAATAATATTGAAACAATATTGAGTTGGCTTTAGCAACAGTTGCTACGGAAGGCAGTTGCCGTACAAATCAATATTTGCTATTAATTTCCAAACTATCGTTCTAAATGTAGGTATCGGTTTCTGTTCATAACTGATTACTTTACAACTTACTACTATTAACATACCCAAACTAACTAATCTAACAACGCGAAACCAGCTAGACCCCACCACCTCGTCCCGCTCGAGGACCCAGCCACCGCCGATGCATACGCATACACAGTTGTTCACGGTATTTGACGGCACAAAGTACAAAGTTTACAGAATATGCAGTTATCTGCCGCACGCTTGTGATCTCAATGCATTAAAGTTTCGACAGTGAGTGAGGCAACTTATATTTATTCTGTAAACTTTGCCCAAAGACTACACCGAGGGGTGTAATATCCGGGGACCTAGCTGGCAAATTTATAGGACCCCGGTTTGATATAACATTATTTAATTGTAAGTGAATGGTCCTATAAGTTGATTATCTAAAAACAAATTATACTATTTGAATTTGTAAATATTTTGTAGACTTACCGTACACACCACACCAGACATTAAAGCCAAATCTTACTTGTGGCCTACGTTCTGCCACTTGGTGAGGATTATCAGTGGCCCAAAAATGGATATTCACCATAATGAATGCTCCGCAGTTGCTGAAAAACGTTTCGTCGGTCCAAATAATCTTCATACTGAAATTGAGTTTTTCATGACATTGGTTTACAAACCAGTTTGAAAATCATAATCGCCTTGTTTCCTTTAAAACTTGAACAATAGTAGGTTTATAAGGACGATATTTGTTTTCTTTAAGGACTGTTTGGATAGTAGTTCTTGGTATAAGTATTTCTCTCGCACGTACTCTCGTCGACGTCGTCGGGTTCGCATTAAAATATCCTTAATTTTATTAATGCCATCGTCACGAGCTTGATTGTCCTTCTGACAATTCTTTGGCGTTGGTACTTCAAAGCTTCCATAATTTTTTAAGTTCAGGTCAAGCCTCGCGACTAGTCTTGGCTGTTGCCTCTCAGGATACAGGTCCAAATAATAGGCGGTGGCAAGATTTGTATTTCTATTATATTTAATATAACATTCTAATATGTCATATTTTTCTTCACTGGCATATCGCGTGGCGATTTTTAGGAATCAAAATTTATGAAAATTTAAACAAAAACTACCAAATAGAGTTTTGACTGAATAATGTCACTTTTCAGTAAAATGACTTAAATGGCGCTGAGTCACCATAGCAACACTATCATTTATTACGGAAAATGGCCTCCGCAGTCATGGCCAACTCAATTAAAAATTAACTTTGTCGTTTTTTGACATAAAAATAAAATATTTTTATAAAGTGTAATACGTCATAAGATAGGAAAAAATATGCTCTTTTTAAGTGTGCTAAAAAACAAAATGACCGCCATAAGAAAAAATTAAGTTGATGATGATTTCTCAGAACCGAAACGTCAGAACTAAAAACTGATTACATGGGTGCATCGAGCGTAAAAAGTTGTCCTAACAATGTTTTTACAGATTTTAAAAATATGTTTAAATAAAAAAAGTACAGCGCTTTTTCGAAAATATCTCAAAAACAAAAAGAGAGAAAATCGTTATCGAAATGGCGTTGAATTGGGAATTGAATGGCCTACAACTTTTACCATTTAACCATTTTTCTATCTCATGTATAGTTCGCCCAGCCGTTGTTGACCCGCGAAACGCATGCAATTGCATGCGTTTCGAGGGTCGACAACGGCTGGGAGAACTTTAGTTTAGAAGATACCCATACATATATACCCAATGTGGGCCACACTGTATAATGTTAATATGTTAGATAAAATAAAATAATAAAGATACATTTATTAACTTTTTTATGTACTACAAATTAAATCGCATTCTAACACACACTTAACTTTCAAGTAGGTATATTTTGTTTGTAATAGCACTATTTAAAATATATTGAACCATGTTACATTTGTTATTCTAGAAATACCTAATTTAAATCTACGTTAGTTAACAAAAAAAAACATACGTAATTACCTACTTTAGAATTTTAAATATTGTCATCAAGCATGCGAAGAATTTCTATAAATAAAAGTGGCAATGCCGCGTGGCTGTCTCCTCTACTTCGGCTACGTCTCGTCTACTTTATTACAATAACAACATAGCGTATTAGTCGTAGTAAAACGGCATGTTTTGAATATATTACTATCGTGTGGTATTCTTTAGTGCTTTGTAAGACTTTTTGAGGCAAATTAATACTTTATCATGGTTCATCATTGTAGAGCTTGCAAGAAAGCAAGTCGGAATTTTCCAAAACTTTTGTGTCATCAGTGAGTATTAAATGTCATTTCATTGTCGTCCCTTGAGGACCATACAAAGCAATAAAATAATGCATGTGTTTCTAGTTCAAGTACAAGTAGATGACAATCAGCTTTTAATAACACTTTACAAGTTTATTATATCTGCTAATCAAAAATGAATCTAATCTAGCATAATTGATATTTTCGTCTACACGAGTCCTACCGCCTGACGAGTCCTACCGCCTCACGAGTCCAGTCCAATCGCTTGTGCGCGAATTATAAACACACTTCTGAAAACTGAATGGTATATTTGCTTATAAATACTTTTAAAACCTTGCCTTCTACTTTTGCTGCACTGATTTGAGGACCAATATATATGAAGATGTCCCGTTAAATTGCCATGGAACCGAATTAATAAAATTAGTGTTAACAAATTTTTTTAAAATCAGGATACATTATGAAACTTAAAAAGCTTGAATCCTCTCAGAAACCAACAGTTAGAAGTTTACTTACAAAAGCTGTCTTCTTTAGAAATTAATACACTTTTGTATACTTATTAGTTATTCAACTAGATTGTTTAAATAAGCGTTGTATACTTAAAATGAAATTTCAGGAATTAAAATCTTGTCAAAAGTGCTCCAAAATAAATTTGCCTAGTATTTTTTTAATCTCTATCTTTGCTTTGTTTTGTTCTTTTGAGTTTTTTTTATTGATGTGATTATTATTTTGATTTTTCAATAGCGAAATCAGTAGTCCTACTCCATTTAATTATTGGAAAATTTTTAACGCCATTAGAATGCTAAAAACATTTTACATCTATTACGATAAAAGTATGTTACTATATACTATCCTAAATGAACGGTTTAATTTAGTATTATGGTGTATTGCAATATCTTTAATTTTTAATTAATAAAAATTCACAGTCCTTCGCAAAGATGCAACCGGGGGAACATTGAAAATGATAAACAAAAAGCAAAAATGTGATTTGTGTTATAATTCAAATAGTTTTTAAAGCAGAGTTCAAAAAAGTAAATATTTTGTATATTTACGAGTGTTTATAATATTTTTAATTAAAGAAATGCATTTTTAAGATTAATGTTAAAGATTATCATAATTAAAAAATAAATAAATAAAGAAAGGTGCAGATATGAATGCCTAAAAAATTACCCTCTACTTGTAGATAGGAAAATATATTAATATATAATTAGCTATAATATTACTGTAATATTTTTAACCTGTTCCGATTCGTTTTAGCCCGTTTTGGTGCATTTGGTTATTTTTAGACATTTTCGGTTAATTGCTCAAACAACTTTCGGTTAGTTTCAGTTAGTTCAAATTTATTTTAGCCATTTGAACCAACTCCAATACGTTATAATCAAATTTAAGATTTTTGGTTAGTCCCCAAAATTCGGTTAGTTTTAGTTGGTTTTAAGTTACTTTAATTTTTGTAACCTATTCCGGTACGTTTTAGCCCATTTTGGTGCTTTTGGTACCTTATATGCAATTTTAATATTTTTGGTTAGGTCGCCAAAATTGGGTTTATTTGGTTTAGTTTTAACTTACTTTAACATTTTTAATCTGTTCTGATATCTTTTAGCACGTTTGGTGCATTTATTCACTTTTGGTTAGTTTTGGTTAGTCATTCAATCATCTTTCGATTCCTTTCAGTTAGTTGCAATTTAGTTTAGTAATTTGGACTGGTTCCGACACGTTATTATAACCAATTTAAATGCGAGTTTAAAAGTTTTTGATTATTTTTAGTTAGTTGCCAAAATTCAGTTAATTTGGGTTAGTTTCAACTTAGTTTAATATTTTTAATATGTTTTGATACGTTTTAGCTCTTTTTGGCGCTTTTAGTTAGTGTTGGTTAGTCGTTCAATCAACTTTCGTTAAAGTTAAATTAGTTTCAATATAGTTTAGTAATTTGAACCAGTACGTTATAAACAATTTTAATGTTCTTGGTTAGTTTTGGTTAGTCGCTAAAATACGGTTAATTTGTATCAGTTTTAGCTTACTTTAACATTTTGAATCTGTTCTAATATGTTTTAGCCCGTTTTTGGTGATTTGGTTAGTCATTCAATCAACTTTCGGTTAGTCTCAGTTAGTTCCAATTTATTTTAGAACCGATTCCGGTACGTTATTATAACCAATTTGAATGTCTTTGTTTCGTTTTAGCTAGTCGCCAATATTCGGTTATTTTGGGTTAGTTTCAACTTACTTTAATATTTTTAATCTGTTTCGATACGTTTCAGCTCTTTTTGGTGCTTTTGGTTAGTTTTGGGTTAGTCGTTCAATCAACATTCGATAAATATCAGTTGGTTTTAATATATTTGAGCCCTTTGATCCGGTGCCGGTACGCTATAAGCAATTTGAACGTTTTTGGTTACTTTTGGTTAATCGGCAAAATTCGGTTAATTTGGGTTAGTTTTAATTTGCTTTAACATTTTTAATGTGTTCTGATAGGTTTTAGCTCGTTTTGCTTCTTTTAGTTAGTTTTGGTTACAGTCATTCAATCAACTTTCGGATACTTTGAGTTAGTTCCAACTTATTTTAATCATTTGAACCGGTTCCGATACCTTAATTATGACCAATATTAATGTTTTTGGTTAGTCGGCAAAATTCAGTTTATTTGGGTTAATTTTAACATACTTCCATATATTTAATTTGTTCCTATACGTTTTAGTCCGTTTTGGTTTTTTTGTTACTTTTGGTTAGTCATTCAAACAACTTTCGATTACTTTCAGTTAGTTCCAATATATTTTAGTCATTTAAACCGGTTTCCATACGTTCCATACTCCATACGTCTATTCTGTGGCTGCGCGTGCGAGAGTTTTGGTGTTCGAAATTGTCGATACCTTTTTTCATATCAGTTTTGATACCCAACCAGTCTGAACAAAAAAAATTGGAGGTATGGTGATGGAACTTTATAGACTTTTAATCTTTTATAATTTAATATCCCTCAAAAATATTAATAAAGACTTTTCAATACATTTAAATAGCATTCCTACCTACTCAAGACAATCAAATTTCAATTATGTGCTAAAAAATTCGTTTCCAAACTTGAAAATTTTTGGCCTCAAATTTCCCAATATTTCAATATTCAGATTTAAATTTAAGAATCGAACTCTATAAACGACCCACAAATTCCCATTTTTAGATTTGCGTAATCAATTTAGGTTTGAATTTTGGTGAAAGAAAATAATTACAAAAAATTAAAATGCTACGCCAATGTTTGTTTACCCACTAGCCACTTTCTGTATCACAGTTTCATTGACAAATACGCACGTCACAGTCTGTGGTATACGATGCAGTTTTCTAGAAAATACTGAATGACAGACTTTGTCTTTTTAAGTAAGTAGTCTTAGGTTAATATAATCACCTTTATCCAGTCAAGCTCAATGATGTACAGGGTGTCCCAAATTCGAGCCTCATCATTGGGATCTCGGGAAGTAGAAGAGGTAAAAGGTCGGTTAAATGGAGGCAAAGTTGTGCGATTTGATGCTGATCAAAATGCCACCTTACAAGTTTAAAAATTCCGAACACTTCCGAAGATTTATGGAAAAAACCGAATATTCGCGATTTCATTTTTATTTTTTATGACTCTTTGAATTTCACATTCACATTGCTACTTTTTCTATTCTACAAGATGATGTTATCAGATTTTCAAACCGACGTTTCGTATTTGAGCTACCATCATCAACTTTGTTTTTTTAAATACGGCCCTGTATTTTTTATTACCGATTTTAAGAGCTGTTAAGGTCCCAAAATCAATGATGTATTGCACTTATTTGAAAAATTAATATTAGTGACATTTTCCATAAGAACTCATGTGTTAGAGAGAGACAGAAAACAGATTTTTGGTAAGATCTTACCAAAATCTTATCTTATTAGAATGATTTTTTTGAAAAAGTGCAATACAATAATGAGAATGTGAAATTTATAATTTGTTCCATACCTAATCCCACAACTATTTAGTTGGGTAAATTGCTAAAAATATCGCCTAGAGCCTGTGGTTTGAGGGTTGACACTTTAATAATTATATTATTTATTACTCATTTTTTATGGTAGTTTTTAAGCTTTCTTTATGCAAGACGTTAATGCGTAAAAAAGGTTTTTTTTAATCCTATTAAAAATGTATTATCTGTCTCTCTCTAACACATGAGTTCTTATGGAAAATGTCACTAATACGAATTTTTCGAATAAATGCGTTACATCATTGGTTTTAGGACCTTAGAAGCTCTTAATATCCGTAATTAAAAATCCAGGGCCGTATTTAAAAAAACAAAGTTGATGATGGCAGCTCAAAGACGAAACGTCAGCTTGAAAATTTGATAACACCATCTTGAAGAACAGAAAAGGTAGCAATGAAAATGTGAAATTTATTTTGTTATATCTATTCAAATAGAGCCATAAAAAAATACAAATTAAATCGCGAATATTCGGTTTTTCCCAAAAATCTTCGGAAGAATTCGGAATTTTTAAACTTGTAAGGTGGCATTTTGATCAGCATCAAATTTAACCGACCTCGTATCTCTTCTAGTTTCCGAGATCCCAATGATGAGGCTCGAATTTGGGACACCCTGTACATAAGCAACACTTTAGCAAACACCTTGCTGCAATATGGCAACTAACTATGGAGCGTGCAGAGCTGATAACAAACAAACTATCCTGATTCTGACGGGACAAGGGTCAGCCAATCATATTGTTTGGATGGAGGGGGCAAACTGATTTTTGCCAAAATAGGACATCGGGTAAAAATTAAATAAATTAGGTATTAAGAATAATATAGAGTAAACCTTTTTATCTAAGCAAAATGCACAGCATCTTTTTATAATTTCTAACAAACTCCGAAAAACTATTTATTTCATCAACAGAACGAGACAAAATCAAGTAACTGATATTGATAGTTTTGGAGAATAAATTGAATTAAAGCGAATCTTCTTTTCCGGACATGAAAAACAAACGCAGAACTTCCGAACTTCAGAGACAGTAACCTGAATACCTGCAGGGACTAAATTAATTTAGTGGCTCTCCCTTGTTCGATTCGCTTTTATTCCACGTCCTTAGGAAAAAAGAATAAATAGTATTAATTAAATCACAAATATTACGAAACCTACCTTTGCTGCAACCAGGGTGCAGTATTTTGCACGAATAATATCAGTGAGTTGGTCGGTAAAAGTTAGGTCTGATTGCGCATCAAATTTAAAGTGTCATATTCATAACTGGTATGACGTTATAGCTATATTTTGATATTTAGATACTCGCCTATAACAAAATTAGATACTTTTGTTAAAATAAAATTTATATTTCTATTTAAAAATTATTTCTATGACGTTTGTTTCACTAACTGTAGTTTTCTCTTCCAATTTTGAATATTCGCTTTGTTCACAATATATGGCTGCTTCTTCGAAGATAAGCTCTTTTAATATTTTTTTTTGATGCATACAAAAAATTTAAATTTACATACATACATACATACATACATACAAGCATTGTATAAAAAAATCATACAATGATACAAGTTAGCTCTACAACCCAGAGTGGGTCTTGGCTGACTGCACTATACTCCTCCAGGCCTCCCGGTCCTCCAACAGCTTCGTATCCAGAGGGGTATTCATTCTTGTGAGATCTGCTTTGATGTTGTCTTTCCTTCTCTGGCATGGTCTCCCAAGTGGTCTTTTTCCCGACGGTCTCTCCTCCCATATCAGTCTCGTCAATCTGTTATTTCGTAGTCTATGGACATGGCCGTATTATCTTAGGCGCTGGGACTTAATTTCTTTGACATTATCACCGTCGCCATAAAGCTGACTAATCTCGGCGTTTGTCCTCACGCGATACTGGTTGCTGTTAGGGTCGTGGTGGGGACCAAAAATTTTTCTTTCGAAACGCCTAAGTTTTTTTTTTTTTATTAAGCTTAGTCAATGTCCATGTCTCGCATCCATAAGTGATTATTGGCCTTATATTGCTTTTATAGACTTTCACCTTTGAGGTTCTTGAGATGCTGTTGGATTTGAAAAAGTTGTTTAGAGAGAACAGACATCGATTTGCGGCTTGTATTCTGCCTTTTATTTTCTCTGTGACATCGTTATAGACTGTAATTGTAGCTCCCAGATATTTGAAACGCTCCACTCGTTCAAAATTATAAGTGTCTATTGATACATTCTGCCCTATTTTATCTCTGCGCCCCTGTCTGTTTATGCAGATATATTTGATCATTTCCTCGTTAATCTTGGGTCCTACTTCTCTTGTAGCCTTTTCTGTGCGATTAAAGATACCTATTACAGTTGGTGTGGAGTCTCCAATGATGTCAATATCATCTGCATATGCTAA
>JAEQML010062295.1:0-24567 GCA_016904865.1 Pissodes strobi | reverse complement strand
TTTTTTTTATATTTTTTTATTATTTATTGATCATATATCTGTAGTACCGACTTGAGCTACAAAACATGATACGGAACCATTTTTTTTTTTTTTTTTTGAAAAAGAAATCTTTCTGGTAGACACTCTTTTGACCTCATCAAATATCGGCTTGTGTGTCACTACAGTCCACAGGAAGTGGAAAAACTATGTCGTTTAGCACAACGAAATATACGAAGGCTTTTAGAAAATTTATTTAAAAAACCAAAAATGCTTTATCAATTTTTTTTTAATTACATTTCACATATTTCAATAGCTCAGTTATGTTTTCGTGGATCTGTTTCACCTTTACTAGAGAATTGGTCTTTACATACAAGTAAGCATGTATCTGAAGGTATAAAAGAAGGATTGATTAAAATACTTTTAATTTTTCGATGCCCTAGAGTAGGTCATGAAGAAAATGTCTTTCGGAATATGTGTAGCTCTATTTTTAGAGTATACAGTGTGTCCGTAAAGTAACGGATAAATTCGATAAAAATTCCACTATGAATTTTTGCAAAAACACGCTCAGGCACGTCAGTTAGTATTTTTGATTCCGTATCTTGCGAGATAAAATGTAAGTATATAGTGTCCCAAAAAAGCATGGAGGCAAAAAAAAATGTTTTTTTTATTGGAACCCCCTGTATATTACTGCATATTTGGATTGTGCCAAGAATTCTAGACATAGATAGATAGATAGATATTTATTTTAAAATACAAATTATACACACGTCAAACAAGCTTACAAAAAAAAATAGTTGCAACAGTTAAAATGATAAAAACCTACGGTCTAACAGAGTAATAAGAAGTCAATACAAATAAAGAACAACAAAATCATCAGTACCCATACTAACACTCCATTACATCACATCAACACACTAATAACGTTATCCAACAACCCTCATTTAATAACATATATTTTATTTTTATTTTATTTTTAAATTGCAAGGGTGATAAGCTCTTTAAGTGCAAAGGTAACTTGTTAAATAATCGGGGGGCATAAAAGTTAACGGAGTATCGACTTCTTGTTAGTCGTATAAAATCAGGTGCTATAAGAGAGGCATGTCTTGTGTTATAGTCAATGAATGTCACTATACCGATCAAACAGATCCTGCCCCTCATGAATCCACAGTAAACATCTAAATATATAAACTGATATTTCATGTATAATATTCTAAGTCTATCTCCAACTGTTTTTGAAATATTGACAGTTGAAAATCGACAATTTACCAACTTTAACAGCCTATAAAATCTAAACGGCTAAAGATAGGGCAAAATGGTTTGCACTTTGCATCTAATTTTTTCATAAGCTATCGTTTGACACTAACTTTAGATTTAACCAGAGGTTAGATTTAATCGGAATTTCTTAACCTCTGGTTAAATATAAAGTTAGTGTCAAACGGTAGCTTATAAAAAACTAAGATGGGAAAGTGCAAACCATTTTGCTCTATCTTCAGACCTTTAGATTTTACAGTCTGTCAAACTTGGTAAATGGTCGATTTTCAACTGTTAATATTTCAAAAACAGTTGGAGATGGGTATAGAACATTGTTCATAAAATATGTCTAGAATTCTTAGCATAATCCAAATATGCAATAATATATAGGGTGTTCCATTAAAAAAAAAATATATTGCAGCCATGCTTTTTTGGGACACTCTGTGTATTTACATTTTGTCACAAAATGCGCAATCAAAAATACTAATTGACGTGTCTGAGCGTATTTTGCAAAAAAGTATAGGTTAATTTTTATCGAATTTATCAGTTACTTTACGGACACACTGTCTAACTACTTTGTAGTCGATTAAAAATCGGAAAAAGAATAACTAATTAAAAATTTGCCTACTTCCTACTTATCTGACTTTTTTAATGACTATAGTTAAAATTTGTACCTGAATATGAGTTATATTTTGGCAATCGATCGATATATTTGCTGCTTCCCGAGCAAACTCCACAATAGTTCTAGTTCTTCGTACAAGTTATATCCTTATGACTAACGCCTTAGTTTGATTTTGGGTCATCATCATCATTCATACAGCCCCTCGAGTTCTCTGTCCTGGTCAGCCGCAGTCCAGTTTGTGACAATTCTCTTCAAATCGTCGCTCCATCGGGTGAGAGGTCGACCACTGCTGTGTTTGTCTGCTCTCGGTCTCCATTCAAGTATCCTCTTTGTCCGGCGATCTCCGCTCATTCTTGCTATGTGTCCGGCCCATTTCCATTTTGATCTTAGTATATGCTCCACAACATCCTTTACCTGCGTTCTTCTCCGTATATCTTCGTTTCTGACACGATCTCTAGGGCTCAGACCAAGCATTGATCTCTCCAGTCTTCTCTGACTTACTTGTAATATTCTTATAGATGTTTTTGTAAGTGTTAGGGTCTCTGCGCCATATGATAAAACTGGTATTATACACTGATAGAAAGCTTTCCTTTTCAGACTTATCGGAATATTTTCTTTGAACACATCTCTCATATTCCCGTATGCCGCCCAGCCTAAGGTGATTCTTCTAGACAACTCGCATGTCTGGTTATCCCTGTCAATTCTTATGTCAGGTACACGTATTTGTCCACTATTTCGACGCACACATTTCCAATCCTTATAGGTTCGCTAGGCACCATGTTTGTCATCATTTTGGTCTTTGTAAAGTTTATATGTAATCCTACCTCTTGTGCTATATTTTTTAGGTCTCGTAGGAGATCTTTGCATCTCCGAGGTTGTCGGTCAGGAGAACAATATCGTCCGCAAAGCGAAGATGATGAAGTCTTTCTCCCTCAATGATGACACCCTTATGCTCCCAGTTCAGTTTTTAAATGCATGCTCGAGGACTGTTATAAACAGTTTCGGGGATAGTGTCTGACTCCCCGTTTTATTTTTATTTTGTTGGTGGTGGAGTGAAGATGTGCTGTTATTGTTGCATTTGTGTAGATATTTTTGATTATATCACAGTATCTGTGATCAATTCTGCACTCCTATAATGCCGCAAGGATTGCTGGAAGTTCTACGGTATCAAAAGCCTTACGGAAATCGACAAATATCAGAGCTAATGGTCGGTTATACTCGATTGTTTTCTCTATTAAGGTTTTCAGACACTGAAGGTGGTCATTTGTGCCATATCCGGAGCGAAGGCCAGCCTGTTCCCGAGATTAGTAAAAATCTAGTTTAGTTTCCAACCTATTTGCAAGGATTCGGGTATAGACTTTATATAGGTGGCTAAGGAGACTAATAGGCATATAGTTCTCAAGATCCGTTTTATCGCCTTTTTTGTGTATAAGAATCATTATTGAGTTGTTCCATTCATCTGGGATGTTTTGACTGTGGAGGCAAAGATTAAAAACCCTTTGCTTTGGATGCTTTGTATTAGTATCTTTCCACCTATATGTCTGCTGTTATACCATCTTCTCCTGGGGCTTTGTTGTTTTTAGTCTTTCTAAGTGCCCCATATATTTCTTCTATAGTGATGTCGGGAATGTCTTCTGACCCCTGGTTCAAAACTTTTCTTCTTTCGTATGCTGTTGCATCTAGGATGGACTTGCACTATTCTCAATAGTTCTTCCCTGTTGTTTATTGTTTTGCCGGTTTCATTTTTCAGTTTAAGAATCTCCTTTTTTCCATTTGAAAATTTCCTCCTCATTATTTTCATGCTTTTATTTTCCTCAATTGTATGTATTATTTTCTCGTTCTTATACCTCCTTATATCTTTCTATATGGATTTAGAGATATCATTATTTATTTCCCTAATAATATCTTCGTTTGTATTTTTGTCGCTCTTCAGAAAGAGTGCTCTCCTCCGTTCCATTTTTGCTTTTGTCTCTGCACTGATTTTTTGTTCTTTTCCAGTTTTTGGGCATAACTCATCTTTTGCTTCCGTTATCGTGCTTACAATTATGATGTTCAGATCATTGATGTCGTTCGTCGCTTGTTTGTTTCTCAGGGTCGTACAAATATAATTTTCAAATATTGTTTTATCTGTGGGGGGGTTCCAAGCTGTATTTTTTCTGTTTTTCATCATTTTACACCTTTCCCTGTCGATGCGTATTTCAATAGTTGCTCTTACCATTCGATGGTCGCTGGCGGCTGTAAATCTATTCACTATTCAGTACTTCAACATCCTTAATTTTGGGTAGCATACTACATATACAAGATTATAGGGTAGAGTCAACGTATTTATTTATAAAGTAATACAACTTATGCTCCCTACGTTTGTATACATACGCATTCTGACGTTTTGCTATCCTTATACCCATCATCTGTTTTGTATAAGAGTTTATTATCTAAAAGTGAAACAAATTCGCTAAAAGATAAGTAAACTCATTTTATACTAAATTAAAGTAAATTAAAGTAAATCTTTTTCTGGTAAAATATCTGAGGACGGTAAACACCGTATTAATCTAGTTTTATTCATTGGGCTTAATCCTGGTTTACGTGGAAACAATGACCAGTTTACGTTGTAGGTTGTGACGGTGTTTTTTGATTATTCCAACAAACGTTTTTCGGTGTCTACCAGTTTTATATCCTGTAATATCGGAATTTATAAATAAATATCTAAACCATATTTTATATATAATAACCCATTCGTGTATGACATTGAAGTATTTCTAGTTTGTAAGTAAGATATTTACTGATAAATGTAGTAGATCTGTTAGATTAAGTCACATAAGGAGGGGTGATAGATATCTCAGGCAGCACTTTTTAGTCGTCAGTTTGACACTGCTAGACTATAGTAAGGGAGCAATCGCCGACATAAACTATTTAAATCGATCAGAAGTTGAAAGCAACGTTTGACATTGTTTAAAATCTTGACTGCATGTAGTCCTTAGGTCACGGAATAAATAAATATACGGTAGGTTCACTGGAGACAAATTTCCAATTTCGCCGACAGTGTTTGGCATGGGAGCAAATCCGGATCAATCTGGTTCGTGGCCTGCGGTGGCTCGGCTACGAGGGACAGTCAGGACAGTCTACAGTCAGTGTGCAAATGCCCAGAGATTGTGTACTGTCGGGTCGCGTTGAAATAATAATCGAGGAAATAATTTTGCATTAGCGAATACTTTTTGAATCTCTCCCGACAGACTGCTCGCTAATTTATACCGTGCTGCAGGTGTGCGGCGGCTTTTGCGTTTGATGCAAAACCTTCAAAACGAATTTGCTGTGACTACTCTATATTATTTGTACTCTGCTTAGGTGGATATTAACCATCTCCTGATAACCTTACCAAAAATATAATTACCAAGGATACTATTATCTATATGAGAGTTGGCTTCTTGGTAAAGTTGCCACGAGATGAATAGCATTGACCTAAATAAACGTCTCCAAGTTGACGTCCGTAGCGTCAAAAACAAACTCATTTAAGTCCTACCTAAGCAGATGCTTTAGCCATTCTCGGAATTGGAAATTACGAAATAATAATCATAACTTTATAGGTTAGACGACGGCAAATGGGCGACGTCCGCTACGGTTTCATCATTTGATCTTGGCCGTTACATCATTATCATTACTCAGTTTTATGTGCCACAGTGATGTCAAGTGACTCAGATGGCTGGCAGTGGGTCATCTGAGTATTGATGATAACCTAAATGTCACGATCCCTTGGTCTGACTATAGCGGGTCAGTTAATCCCGAGGTTTTCTTACTTTAAATGTGAGTAAAGGATCAACGATAGGACCAGGAAGTTTTAGTATTACAGCAGACTTACTCATTCGACTATCCAGCTTCCAAATCTAGGCATGTTATGGGTTGTTTTCATTTCCCCCCCTCCTCATCCGTTTAAATCCTTTCATCTGAATAGATACAGTTTGATCTCTTAGACATAGGTAGTCTTTTATACTTATACTTTCCACTAAAAAAACGATTGCCGCTAAATTGCCAAATATTATAACTTTCAATACTTTAATGACGAGTTGTATAATAATTTATTTTTAATAGTTCTAAGCAAACAAATAGATGGTTAATACATAAGAGAACGTACTGTTTTCAAACTGTGCTCTTAATTGAGTAAAACGGAAAAAATCCAAATTAACCACATTTCGATCAATCTTTCCATTGGAACCTCATCTCTAAGCATGTCTGATAAGCGATATGTTTCTAGTTAGGTATAGGATGTTTTCCATGTTGCTGAATAATGCAGTCGACTGATACTGAGAAGAGGATTTAGGGAAAAAAATAAGCGGAGAAGACCGCGCAACTTTATTAACTAAACGTGTTCCAATCCATTCTGCTATTAAAAATACCAATGATAAAATGTAGTTTTGGGTTGTATATACCTACAGGCATTGTTTATTATGTCCTTAGGATGAAAAGTTACACATATTCTTGGCAGATGGTGAAATTTGCTGCCGAGGCCAGCAAGTACCGAGGCCGAAAATGTGTTTTTCCTTCGAAGTACATATATTATTCTTTCTGCGATCGAAAAAAATTAATAAAATATTGATATTTTTGATAGAAACGAAACAGAAATGGAATTACGCTTCCGAGTTAGGTCGAAAAAGTAATACACCAATATTGTGTATAGATAGTAGATACCTATACCACAGAAGAATAAACAATCAGAATATTCTCTCAAAGGCGGCATCTTTGATGTCTTTCAGACAAATTCCTTTAGCGTCGGCCATTTTTAAAAGGGAAATTCCAGGTCCCTATTATGCCTTTTCCAAATTTCATAAACAGGTGGGTATTCGCATTATTTTGTATTATGTATTATGTATTTGTCAGATACTATGTAAATAGTATGGGAGTTTGTATATAATATTTATAGATATGTTACTGCTAATATCCGAAATACGTTATCATGCATAAAACAAGCAAATTAGAAATTATGGATAATTGCTAAAACCCTTAAATCGATATTAACCAAACATATTAGACGCAAAAAAGTTATAAAAATTATAAAATTGTTTTTTGGGTCTAAGTAGATATACGCGTCATCCCGTTTAACATAGTTTCTATAATATTATTTACGTTTAAGAAGGTAGTATGTTTCCCGTATTGCATTTAAATAGTATATTAAGATACTAGTTTTAAAAGACCATATTTTTTTGGCACGAGCACGAAATGTCTTTTAAAACGTGTATTTTATACTATTTTTTCTATTTTGCAAACCATAAATGAAAACATTAATTTATTCTATTCTCGATCAGCACTTGAGCGGCCATCGTGTCATTTTTGACGTCTTTATTACTAGAAATCCCATTGAAAGCGGTGTCGAAATTTTTGCTAGTGGACCTTGACATAGGAAAATTTTGTTAATAACATAGCAATAAGACACTTCTTTGCGTGTCGAAATGGAATCATTTTGAACGCAAAATAGAAAAAATAAATTAAAAGTAGCGATTGTATAAGGTATTGAATAAAAAAATCTAGCATTGCCCCCATGCCCTTTTGAACTTATATGAATATGGCCAACAATACCAACCATGAAGACGAAAAAAGGTAAATGAGTCTAAAACAAATAATTTTGTCAAGAAATTCATGAAGGAAAATAATATATTAATACCATATGTAGCAATGCACCAAACAATACAAATTGTAACGCCCACTTCCATATAATAGGTATCGAAAAAAAAATAGATTTGTTTTTATAAGTTACTTACCTTTGTCTTTATTTCGGGAAAGAAAAAAAGTGAGATTGCAGTTATACGATTTATGTTCACAGTTCGGTACACAGCAAACATGTTTTCCTCTTCTGTTGTTCATTTCGTCCAAATATTCTCAAAATACTTTTAACCCAAACACACAAAACCAAATAAAAACAAAAATCTAGCACCTAGCAGAATGTAATATCAAAATACAAAACACGCAGGCTCTGGTCAAATGTAATATAAACTTAAAGCGATGGTCGGGCGACTCTGATTCCCCACAAAAAATGGCTGAGTTACGACGCGCGTCGTGGGTGCGCGTACTGACGAATAATATTAGAAATGGGTTTCTGATTGTTTATTCTTCTGTGCCTATACAATACCAGAATAGTGAGTTACGCTGTCAGCAGGCTGAGGATGCTGCCATTTTTGGACTATCGCAAAATGTTGCCACAAGAATAATAAATAACCAGAATCCAAACTCACCGTGTATATTGACCAAAAGCGCTGGGTGACGTTCAATCCACGCCGCAGCCAGAATTCCATGAGCGCGCTTACTGCATTTTGACTGATTTAATATTATCCATCTTATTAAGGAAATATTACGGAATGCCGGATAGCTGAACTTTATTTGAAGTGAATATTTCTTTGGTGTCATGAGAGTGATTTTTCAAGGCCGCGTCACGACATGGAAAATTTTCGTATTGCGTCACGACATGGGTTATGACAAATTGATTAACAAAACCGGCTCAAATAAGTTGAGAATAAGTGAAACTAACTGAAAGTTGATTGGACGACTAACCCAAACTAACCAAATCTACTAAAATTGACCATCAGAACCGGCTCGGATAATATAGCGGAGTATTTTGATATGGTATAGGATTCAACAGGAAATTATTATTTCGAACGGTTTTAAAATTAAAACTTAAGCTCATATGCTGAGAACGTATCAAAACGAATATCTGTGAATTTATCATATACTGATGGTTTGGAAAAAATCATTAAATAAACGGTACTACTTAAGCAAGTGAAACTAAGTGAAAGATGCTTTAACGACTAACCCAAACTAACCAAATCTATTAAAATTGATTATAACGTATCGGAACCGGCTCACATAAGTAAAATAAGTTGAGACTAAGTGAAATTAACCGAAAGTTGATTAGACGACTGACCAAAATTCACCAAGTCTATTAAAATTGATTATTACATGATTCGCTTACCCTCTTTCTCTCTTATAATCACGTGTAATGTGCTATACTCGCGACTTTTTTTGCCAATCTCGACGAATTATATCCACAAAATTGTGTATGTGTGTGTCCACCACACGACTTTTCTCCAAAATCGGGATTTTGGAGTTTCGGGACAATATCTCCAGATGTTTTATGTATTTTTTCTTTAACCTTACAATTAAGGATATAGGTTTATATAAAGAAAAATATTAAAAAATTGGTTTTCACACAAACGGCCTTAACGATTTTCATTAGATTTTCTATATGTTTACAATTTAGTAGGCAAATAATACATACTACCCCGTTTTTCTGTGAAAAATCGGTGAAGGACCCTTTACTCTTGAGAAAAATGAACAAAATCGATTTTCTCGGAAACAGCTCAACGATTTCCTTCAAAATCGGTACTTATTTACCAATTAGTAAGGCAAATAATATTCAGTGGTTTGTTTTCCTAGGAAAAATAAGATAAAGCCACTTTACTAGTGAAAATATTGACCTTCCAATTTTTCCTAGTTCTGTGGCGGAACTATGTTCCAACTTTTTTTTTTAATTCCAATAAACGAGAAATGTTGTCCAAGTAAGCTGAGATTTCCTTCAACCTAAACATATTGTATTGTGGACGAAACTTCTTATAATTAATAAGCGAGAAAGTAGTACCGTTTATTTAATGAATTTTTCCAATCAGTATTTTTCAAATTCACAGAAATAGATTTGGTTAGTCGTCCAATCAACGTTTGGGTAATTTCACTTAGTATCAACTTATTTTAGTCTTTTGAACCGGTTACGATACGTTATAATAAATTTTAATAAATTTGGTTAGTTTTGGTTTGTCGTCCAAGTATGGTACTTAGTATCAACTTATTTTAGTAATTTGAACCGGTTACGATACGTTATAATAAATTTTAATAGATTTGGTTAATTTTGGTTAGTCGTCCAATCAACTTTCGGTTAGTTATTTATACTGACGTTTTCAGAGATTTAATCATTCCTAAGATATTAAAGATGCTAATAAATTAAACTACTTATTTTCTACCCAATATATTTATTTCGCCAAATTAAGTTATGGTGTTGGGTTATTCTCTATTAATCGATTTTTGTGTATAATCGTGTGTATAATATAATTTAACTCGTCCAAAAACCCATTTAAACACGAAACACTCAACAAGTAAAAATGCATCCAAAGTATAACCTCGTATTTCCAACAACTAAAATTTTACGTTATTTTAGACTATCCGTTTACTATAGCCTAAACCAGGAAAGATTGGATTCTGGTTACTGGTTTATTATTCTTGTGACGTTCTTCATATATTTTGTAAAAATATTTCAAATATTAAATATTTAATATTTTTCGCGTCGTTTTTTCTATCACTCTTACAATAAAATTATAACTAGATTTGCATTAGTTGTTTTTGTTTCTGATATTTCTTTTCATTATATATTTGCGAGTAGGTATAAACATTTAAAAAATAGTATTGGTTATTTAAACATCCATTACACATTGTCTTGTTTTTTGATATTTGGATACATTTCAACACGAGTTTCTAGGTTTACGGGTGTATTCTCCTTAACCAGATGACATTTAACTACATTACAAGAATTGTAATCGAGCAAGTGCGACTTATGATCCTAGCTTTTATTTCTCAAATTAATTCATACACGAGAAAAAATTCTTCCGGTACGCATCCGTTAAAACGCTCGGTTGCAAAGTGCTACTTGAGATATCAACTTGAGTTAACGCTGAACAAAAACTTGTTATGACATTGGTATAACAGAGCTATACATATACATCTGTTTTCCATTTACCTCTAGTGTAATTTGTTATTTGATTATTGCTATAAGTATAAAAAATAAGACAGTATTTTCCTCTTATAAATGTATTTATGATTATGGCCGAGAAGAAAAATGAACAAAAATGGACTAAAGGAAAATAAAATATACAAATACAAAAAACGATGTTTGATTTTTACTGCTTGAAAGAATAAGAGTGCCATCGATACATTTTGGAGGGAGGTATATATAAGAACCAATAAACATTTAACTTTTGTAATTTTCTTGTTTCGCAAAGTAAGTGTTTCATTGTTTCTTTTTCACCGGCTTCTATTTAATCTAAATTACTTCTTCAATAATTTCATTAGCGGTTTCACATGCTACTTCTTCATAATCTCGCTCAAGTGTTGCCAAATTTTCTCGGGCTTCAGTAAATTCACCTTCTTCCATACCTTCGCCTACATACCAGTGAACAAAAGCTCTTTTGGCAAACATTAGGTCAAACTTTTTATTTAGTTTCTTCCAGGCAGACTCGATTGCTGTAGTATTGGAAAGCATACAGACTGCTCGTTGGACGCTAGCCAAATCTCCACCCACTACAACTGTTGGCGGTTGATAATTGATTCCAACCTTAAACCCTAAAAAAGACAAATGAAACTTAAACTTATAGGCCTTATACTGATAACTAAAACTATAGTTGTCGTACGATTAGTTAAAAGGTGTAACTTTACCAGTTGAAAAGCGGAAATTACATACATTTCGATATTTGTATGGATGCAACCAACCGTTTTCTTTAGTAGAAAGGCCCTACCTAAGTTCTCTTTGTTTTTGGTTCAGTTTTTTCCGATCATTTAAAGATTTTGTTTGGCACTTAGGCCCTCTCTAATTTTCATTAATTTTTTTCTGCTGGTAAAGTTGCTCTGATATGAGTATATCGCGTCTTAAGAGCGAAAATCGCGGCAAATATATTTCGAAAATATATCTTTGCAAGATTAACTGACTATATAATTTCTATTTGGGGCAAATGCAAGTATGAAGGTACTCTTTGACTTATTTTCATAACAGTTATCAACTTCACAGAAGTGATCAAATTCAGAGTTATTCTTGTTGAGGTTCGACTGTAAACCAAAGTAATAGCTGCATATGTACTTTCTAATAATACCAAAAGAGGCTGTTCGTCCAAACGAACTTCAGCCGTTCTACATGTTTTTATAATCGAAATAATGCTTTACCTGTAGGACACCAATCGACAAATCTGACGCTACTTTTAGCTTTCATTTGGGCTATTGAAGCGTTGACGTCTTTAGGGACCACATCGCCTCTATACAGAAGACAACAAGCCATATACTTTCCTTCACGTGGGTCACATTTTACCATCTGAAATAATAGACCAACTTAATGTATTTCATTTGACTGCGCACCGTATAAGGGCAAGTTAAAATGATCTACAGGCTATGCGCGATTATATCATTGCGCAGTTCCACGGCTTGTGCCGCGCGCAGTTCGTGATGCGCGCGGTGCATGCATAGTGTGAGTTTGCATGTTATACTTTGGATCGTAGCAGACATTGAATTGGTTTCAATGTCTTTGGATCGTAGTTATACTGAGTATAGTATAAAACTTTAAGTGCGTTTAAATCTAGTTGTGTAAAATTGCCTTTTTATTTTGATAAATCTAGTTTTAGTTAATCTTAATAGACATTGTTGCATTAAACTCATTACATATTTTTAATGAGGTTCATTTGTTCATATTTTCGTCCATGAATTTGTTTTCGAAGCTGTAAAATAAACTACTTCCAAATGTAATTATAATAAAATAGTAGATTTGCATTATTCGGAATAAAAGTGAAATTACTTTTGGGTACCACATACGAGCAACAAGGTACTATTTTTACAAGCTTTTATTTACTTACACCTGTGGCCTGTGGGTCTGTCTGTCTGTAATCAAATCTTGCAAGCTGAATTAGAACTACTTCTAAATGTCCGATTGACTTGAAATTTGGTACACGTTTATAGTTCCGATGACAATACAATATTATAATGTTGTTAAGTTTACACCTCCCCCCCTTTCGGGGGGAGGGGGCACTACTTAAAGTATGTCCGATTTCGATAAAATATTATTTCACTTGAAAATATATCATTCAATAGAACCTCACACCCGTCAATCCCCGAATGCGTGGGCGCTGCAGGTGTTGTAGATGTCAGCAAGGACAATGTTAATGAAACCATTACTGATGAGGGATGGGTCAAAGTAAAACCCCGAAGATTGAGACAGACAGAAAACAGGAATAATCGCCCGATGCCTATTAGAGGCTCGAACAAAACCACCTCAAATCTTAGGATTGTTGAATCTCAGGGAAATGTCAAATTATCCTGGATATTTCTGTCAAATCTCGACCCAAACACAAAGGAGGAAGATATATTGCCTTTTTGAAGAATGAGGGACTCGATCAGGGAAGTTGCTGCTTCAAAATGAAAACAAAAAAAGATACAGTCAAAGGATCATTTAAGCTGGGAGTGCCATTTGAAAGGAAGGCAAGCATAATGGATAGCGGTCTATGGCCAACCGGAACGCTGATAAACCATTTTCAGAACCTCCAGAGCCCCCCTACTCACCTGAAATTGTGAACTCTCCAAAGAAGAATGGGCAAATAAGACTCTTTCACATTAATACGTGTTCAGTTAGGAATAAGGTTAACGAATTGGATGCTTATTTGGTTGACAAGAATGTTAATGTTTTGTGTCTCACAGAGCACTGGCTGTCAGAACAGGAATTTGCATCATTGCGGATACTGGACTTTGAACCAGTGTCGTCCTTTTGCAGGACATTTGGTAGGGGTGGTGGATCTGCCATTTTGTTGAAGCGTAACACCAACTATGAGATAATTCTACAAATTGGATCTTTAAGTATAGAGAATTCACTAGAGATCTGTTGCGTCCACTTGATTGATTTTAGAGTGTATGTAATTTGTTTATATAGACCACCCATGGGCTGTCTTAGCACCTTTCTGGAGGTGATGGAGGGGGCATTGAGCTTGATCAGCCAGAATAACAAAGTAATAATCGCTGGCGATTTCAACGTGCATTTTGACACTGGTAGTCGAGAGTGCGTTGGCTTGACATGCCTACTGGACTCTTACGGCTTTGTTCAGCTGGTCCATGGGCCCACTAGGCTGAGTGCTTGTCTGGACAACGCCTTCTTTAATTTCATTGAAAATCACATTGCTACTTGCATTCATGATACGGGGTTCTCAGATCATATGGGGCAGCTGGTTGAGCTGGCATGGCGGTGCCTTCTCAAGGAAAACGAGTGGAGATGGAAAGACTAGTTTGTAGACCTGTGACTCAAATGGGTAAGCACAATTTTTTTGCTTCTGTCGGGGCTTTATCTTGGAGGTTTCTGGACTGCGGGAGTCTTCCTGCGGATAGGAAATTTAGGATGTTTCTTGATTGTATAACTGATGCTTTTAATGACTCATTCCCTGTACAAATCCACTGTAAGCGGAGCGACCAAGCCACATCAACAAAATGGTTCGCGGCGCGACGCTATAAAATTTCTGTCAGAACTAAACCGACAACACCCTTCCAACAATCTAAAAAATCTCTTAGCATCACATAGAAATATTTACAAATATGAAATTAGAACTGCCAAGCGAAAGGCAAACGATAATTTAATAAAACACCCTTCCAATCCAATTAAGGCAATGTGGAGTGTCCTTAACGAGTATAGAGGAGTCTCTAAAAAATCTGTGCAAGCCGACATTACACCAAATCAATTTAATACTTACTTTTTGAATATAGCAAAAGATCTGCAAACACTGTAGTTTTATTGCATAGTGTTTTATCGAGCTAGCTGTAGTGTTATTTTGTTATTTTTTATTGAAAGTCTTATTGCTTAGTGTTTTGGTATTGTTTAGTGTACAGTATTCTGGTATTGCAGTATTATATTTTAGTGTTATGATTTTATTAGAATGTGAGACTTGGAACTTTTTTCTGACATGTGTAAATACCATTGTGTATGTTGGCACGTAATAATTGATTGATTGATTGAGAATTAAAAGTTTCGCTTTATATTGATGAAAAAACCCAGCGGCAGAGAGATTTTTGCTGCCTTTGCTAGTGGCAGTAAAACTACTTTTGCAGTCGCTGGGTTCTTTAATTAAAACGATTTTTTTTTTCATTTAATATTTGTTCGAAATCTGACAGACATGTCGCATATAACAAAGATCTGAATTAAATAAACTCGCTGTTTTATTGGATAAACTAGCGGTAGCAAAAGACTTTTTGCCGTTGAGCTTTTTCATCAATATAAACCTCAACATTAACTTCGTCTGTTGAGTGATAAGCATTTAACTTTTTCGGGTGAGTAGAGAATACTTAATAAAATTGGTATTTTTGATTAAGTAAGGTAAGTATGAATACGAATGCCGATATTTTCATATTAATTTTCCATTTGCCCCAACCCCTGTTATTTTCTGCGGATTTCGAAAATATACTCCAAATTTTATGCCCCAGAGATATAGTGAACAAACCTTAGATTAGAGAAGTCTAAGGAACAAACCCACGACACTCTTAATACTTGAACGTTTGCAATTCTTGATTCTGCGTCATTTTGTCTACGTTAACAAATAGTTTTATCAGGTTTCGGCTATTCTATTATTTCTTAATTTTAGTGTGATTAATATTTTAATTTATTTTTACCTGATTAGTCGGCTCAAACAGCTCAGCAGTGATTTCCGCTACAGACATTCCTTCATGATAGGCCTTTTCAGAGGACACAACGGGAGCATAAGAAGCCAATGGAAAGTGGATTCTCGGATAAGGAACCTGAAATAGATATTTGGTTTTCTAAGGCGAAGCTGAGAAAACATGTAGACAAACTATTTGAAAGTTTGAATACATAACTTTTAACACCATATTTTTTCGGAACGATTTGGGAAATTAACAGATAACTTGGACATCGTCGTTTCTTGAAGCATAAATAACTTTCTCTTATGGCAGAAGTTAGGCATCTTATCGGTGCATTTAATATGATACGTGCATTATTTTTTTTGAAGCGTCTAAAGTCCACGTAGCCGTCTTTCCACTTTGCTCTTCTTGAGACTTCTTCACTTGATGGAATTAGATAAGTCCAGGATATTTGAAGAATTCAGTTGTAAGAGAAGTTGAATCGAATATTGAACAGGTTAAAAATACACCTATCCAGAATAAAAAAAAACGAAGTCAAACTTGTGATGGCATAGTAAATTCAATGAACGAGGCCGCTGTCGATGTCATTGTAGGTATATAAGAAGCGCTCATTGAGTTTATGCCATATTATTTAACCATCAGCAGCTTCAAGCGAAAAACTCGATATACACGAAGCTGCTAGCTATTCTTCTGCTGACACTATCATAGATGGAACTAACTACATATTTAATACGATTATTTGTAACAGCGTCAATTCAGTTTGGTTTAGTCAGGAAAACTATTGCTAATACGATAGTTTAGTAGAAAATGTGTTTACCAAGTTAGTTTGAAATTCAGTCAAATCCACATTTAGAGCTCCATCAAATCGCAGAGAGGCGGTTATTGAGGAAACGACTTGGCTTATTAACCTAAAAACCAAGAAGCAATAAAGTGGTTATGAAGTATAGTTGAAACAATATCAAGACAAAATGACAACTCATTAAAATGCTATTAAACATATCCAACACTTTAAGAATTTAATTTTCCCCAAACCTATTTAGATTGATATAGTCCGGTCTTTCAATTCCCAGTTTCCGGCGGCATATGTCGTAAATTGCTTCATTATCGACCATAAAAGCACAATCAGAGTGACTCAAAGTGCTGTGGGTGGTCAGGATCGAATTGTATGGTTCAACAACCGCGGTACAAACCTAGGAAGGAGCAATGAAAAGTATTTTTATCAATTTTCTTTTGCAGAATTTCTAGTTACTACTGAGATTTCCCATAGAAACACTAAACCTTTTCCTTCAGCGACATTTGAAACGCACTTTAGGTATTGCTTACACACATTATCTGAATACGGCTATTATTAAGGAAACATTTTAATGTAATGTGGACCTAATTAATTAGTCATTTTAGCTATTTTATAAACCTCTTTTTTATATAAATAACTAATTTTGTAGGCAAAATATCAACACTGATGCAACAAAAAAAGTTTTTTTGATGTATCTACCTAATGCTCATGTAATACTGACGTATATATAAAATAAGTACATTTATAGTAAAATTCGATTCATCGACCTTAGAATCATTTTGTTCCCTCATACATACTTTAAAAAAAGCTGGTTCGACTATTCATGTATTTGGAGTCGATATATAGAGTGAGGTTCTAAGCTCAAAATCAAATTTTTAAATGATTGCTTTTAAATATTTGTATGCCTGATTTTACAACAGAAATTCTTGTTACCTACTTGTGGAGCAGGATAAACAACAAATTCCAGTTTACTTTTTTTTCCAAACTCTTGGCTCAGTTTTTCCATCAATAGTGACGTGAAGCCTGATCCGGTACCTCCACCAAATGAGTGGAAAACGAAAAAACCCTGTAGTCCTGAACAGTTTTCTGCTAATTTGTAGAGGCGTTCCATAACTATGCCTAACATATCTTTGCCTGAAATAAATGATGAAAAGATAAAGCGTTCAATTTTTCCAATCACTATTGTTTTTAGTTTTCCAGCATACCAATACTATAGTGTCCTCGGGCATAGTTATTAGCTGCATCTTCTTTGCCAGTAATGAGTTGCTCAGGGTGGTATAATTTCTTATAATATCCTGTTCTGACCTCATCTAAAAACCAAAAACATCAACATTGAAAAGGAGTATAAAAATCTTAATAACCGCAACAGATACATAGTCGCCTAAATTATTGATATTGTGTAATTCAAAACTAATCTATTAGGCCGTCAAGATTTTATAATTAAATAATTTCTATTTCTTGTGCCTTTATCTGAAAATCTGTTTGGATTTCTTGTTTTAATCTTTAATCACTAGTCGTTATTTTTTTCACTTCTTATACTTTTGTTTATCATCCTAAACATTGACTCTGTCTATTCTGTATACAAATTTGACCCAGTAATATCTTTTGGAAATATTAAATAAAGCAGGACATTTCATTAAAAATCTTTTTTTTTCTCATAAATCTACTGGTATCAACTTTACGAACCTCACGTGATAACGGTAACCAATATATCATTCATTAAATGGAATCTCATACTGATATTACCTCATTTAAAAAATATTTAAAAATTTTTAAATTTTTTTGGGCACCCTGTTCATTTTTCCTTCACTCTAAACGATTATCCTTCGCATCTCCGCCGTCCCTCATTACACTTTGTAGTATACAACTTTTTCCCAATTTTTAAAGAAGTTATCTAAAAACATGGTGATTCAGCCGACCCTGGCTAGCCGCTCGAGCTCATCTCCTTGATGCGTCATTACAATCCCCTATATATATATTTTTCTATGATTACAATTTTGTACCGGTCGGTGACAAGCAAGAATCCGTAAATCGGTTCTTTCTTTTGGTTTTAAGAAGAAAAATGCCTAGAAATCGTATTTCTAGTATAGTGAAGTGTTAGTGATACGTCTTGCTCGCAAAGGAGGCGAAAAAAGGGGGCAATATTCATCGGAATCAGGGGGTGAGTCCATATAAGATTATATGCCAAAATTTCAAATATACATAAATACCTGGCTATCTTAAATATATAAAAACAGAATCTCTCGTATAAAAGCAAACTTCTAAAACTAACTATACTTATTAGAATAAAATAGAGTGCGAACGGGTTACAGTCAAAAATGCGAATGAATCAGTAAAAAATATTAAATGTGCTCTCTGCGATTTGAATTATACTAACAAACTGTTATTTATATACGAGGGCATGACAAAACATTGTTACATTTGTCGTCTGTGCACAATTACACAGAATCAAACAATATATTCGGAATTGAAATATATTATATCGAAATGAATATAAGTAATAAGCAACAGTTAACGATACGAGCTATTCGAACCGTTCTCTAGTAATCTCGTCTAATCGTACATCCTACCAAAGAAATACTATTCAATCACAAAAAGTGTTTACATAACACAATCAAAAGGCTGACTAAGGAAATATATACCGGTCGGCCTGCACATTTATTAATGTTTTACATAGAATAAAACGTTTATACCATATAAAGGAATATAAAAAATAGAAACAAATGGTTATAATGCCTTCGTATTATCACGTTTTCGATATTTGATCCCCGTATGGGGCACATGTGGGACTATAAACTACAATTCGATTCGATGCAAATATTGCAAAACAAAAAACAAAGTTATATTTAATTATGATCCACTGACTCATACTGCAGATCTATATGAAAATTTAAGAGTATGGCAATTACATAAGGTATTAAAATTTGAACAGAATAAACTTATCTACAGGATAATAAATAAAACTCAAAAATAAAATATTATCATAATATTTTTAAAGGATATTCATAGCCACAATACTAGAGAGTTTATAGGCAATCATATGTTATTATTACTAAAATGCAATTATCCTCAATACCAGTGTTCAAAAACACTGTCTAGAGGAATAAGGACTATGTATATTGTAATTATTGTTATTACTGTATTAATAAATACTTTTCAAAAAAAATAAAAAATTAAAAATTTTGAGTAAGTCGAAGAGTGCCTGCCCTTTTCTCACGAAATTAACCCCTAAAAACTAGCCACAAAGGCAAGCTGACGCATAATTTGCGAGCGACTAAATCCCAAGTTGGGTATTATTATAGCTTTGCATGGCCCTCCGTTGGCTTTGCTCGCAACGGATGCTCAATCAACAAGAACTAAAAGTGCTAACCAAAACTAACCCAAGGCTAACCCAAAATTAAGGGAAAAAGGCGGAATGTTATCGTTCGGCTTTGTCGAAGCAATGTAATACCGGAACACATTATTTTTAAACAATTCGTGTTGATATGAGCCGTCCGGTGAGGGAAAAAATTTGAGTAAACATTGCTTGTATGAGATGTTAATAAATAATAATAATACCTATTTACAAATTCGCATTTGCAGATGCGAATAACTTTAACTAAAATTGGCCTTCACATTTGCAGATGTGAAGGGCCCCCAACAGCCTCCACCCATTGACCTCGAATTCTTGAGGTCAATGCCTCCACCCCAGTAGGTATATTATGTAAGAGTAGTTAGAGGCACACTATATCCCTACATTTGCCGATGTAAAGGATGTACTGACACAAATAAAACGGTATAGTGCTATGTATTTGCAGATACAAAAACAAATAACCACCAAAAACAAATAACCACCATACTATTGCAACCCTCTTACATAAAATCATTGCATTGGAGGTAGCGAATTATTACACTCTTGGTTTCTATTCAAAACAGAAATTACAGTATTTGCAGATACTGTAAATATGCTAAAAAATCGTTGCATTTGCAGATGCAGTCGAAAGCATAACCAGGGTTAAGCAGCAAGCAAAAAGGTGAATAGTTCGTTGTATTAGCAGAATACAATCGATCGTACCCACTGTCTGCAATTGCAGTTGCAGATAGTGAACATATTCATGAACCTATTTTTCTGTTCAAAAACAGAAATTGCAGCATTTTCAGATGCTGTAAATAGGCTAATAGATCGTTGCATTTGCAGATGCAATCAATATCATAAGTAGCAAAACCAAGGAAACTCTTTTGCATTTGCAAATGCATTAGAAGATCTTCTCACGCTAGCTGAGGAAATTTCTTATCCGAATCAAGACTTACCAACATCAGAAGCACCAGATGGTCCTGAACAAAGTAACGACCACCTAGCTGTGTAGGTGTAGGAAAAAAAAAACCGACGAAATCACACCTGCGAGGCCAGAACTATTTTACATACTCAGATAGTTTAGATGGGACAATTACTTATTAAAAGGACTAAAAGATTAAAAAAAAAAGAACAAAAAGTATGACAGATAAGTATCCACCAGCTGCCAACTGTAATGTCCTCAGACCATCAAAATTAAATCTCGAAGAGAGTACTAAATCCTGCCAAGACAACTACTGTATCAATTACAGAAACAACTATAGTCCGTGGGATTAGTGCCTTAGCCCTCACTTTCAATAATTTAATTAGTCAACCGTCTGAACTAGAATTATACGTTCAAAATTGGCAGAAATTAAAGGTAAACAGTTCAATAATAGAGTGGGTACAGGATTATAAATTCCCTTTCAATATAGTAGAAGAGCTAGCGGTCAAATCGACTAAGGTGTTTTATCAAGGCTAGAAATTTGTTAGCAGATGACTAAATACTACTTAATCAGAATGGTATTGACCTGTCACGCCATATCGTGTTACTTCATTGATAAACTAATTTTTCAAAATGCAAAAAAAAACAAAAAATTATGTTGTTTCCACAATGCTATAATTTTAATATGTTCTAAAATTCTCACCTCTGAAATTAAAAAACAATTGACAGGCGATTTCGATGGTTGCATCTCCGTGCCACTCCCTATGTTTTATGTATTTATTATGGTGCTTTTACAAATACAATAAATAATACATTTCCTTGGCAAACATATTTTCTGCAGGTGTGTTGAAGTGTTGAACTAGAAAATTATAATGGACACAAAAAATACTTGATCGCCGAATTTTTTAAATTTTCAAATGAAAGAAAGAATAACCGTAAAAACAAGATTTAAAAAGACTTCAACAAAAGGATATTAAAACTAAATAAAAATTTAAAAAATCTACTTCAGCCGACTTCATGAGAGTGAAAAAGTCGTGCGTAATGCGTGACGCCTAAATTTGATTCAATATCCAGGAAAAATGTGGATGGTTTTCAATCATGGAAAATGATATTTTTAAAGGTTTTTACACCATGCTAGAGGAAATCAACGATTTCCTCACTCAAATGAGGCGCCATTTTCTGAATCTGCAGGAAGTTTGCAGTAAGTAAGTAAAATGATTTTAAAGGTACCTACTAAAATGTTCCATTATTACACATTCGATTCAGACGTGGGACGTGGATGCACAGGGTAGCCCCTTAGTGTCCCTTTGTTTACAGAAATAATTAAAAATGTTAGATACAAAAATTTTAGGATATGTTGTGGCGCATATGGTAAAAATATTTTCAATTATACAGGGTGCTGAATAAAAACCTGACGTGCGTTTTGTAACTTTTTTAAATGAAATGTCCTATATATTATTGCACATTTAGATTCTACATGAAATTCTAAATACATTTCATGATATGTCCTATATCTATCTCCAACTGTTTTCGAGATATTGACAGTTGAAAATCGGCCATTTATCCAATTTGACAACCTGTAAAATCTATACGACTAAAGATAGAGCAAAATGGTTTGCACTTTCCTCTACTGGTTTTTTTATAAGATATCTTTGACATTAACTTTATATTTAACCAGAGGTTAAATTTAACTGAAATGTTTTAACTTCTGGTTAAATCTAAAATTAGTGTCAAAAAAAGCAAAATAAGAAATTGCAAACTATTTTGCTCTTTTTTTAGCCGTTTAGATTTTACAGGCTGTCAAACTTGGTAACACAAATTAAGTTCGACCGCTCCATCATTAATTCCACAACAAATACCGATATTAAGAACACTTTTTATTCGCCAGATTTGGTTACTGAAAAGTGATTACTGAGTATTTAAGATACACATAAAATGCATTTGAAACGCATGAAACACAACTAATGTTTAAAAAAATTGATAGGAATCACATTAACCCTTAGCCACCCGGGTCTCAAGGTAGTGACATAAATCCCCGGCACCGGTCACAGTGACCGCTGCTTTCTACACTGTTTTTTTCGTAAACAATCGCATTCGAAGTCTGTATAGTGACATATATATGTTTGTTAGAAATATTAGTGCACAGTAAAACTACACATGACAGTCTTTAAAGTTTTTAACTCGAAACAGAAACATTAGTCTTTTAGCTATTCAAAATGTACCATTTTGAGGCTCTAGATGTTTTTTGTTATAATTATTATCTTATACTAAGAATAAACACTAAATATAATTTTTTCGATACTACAAGGATCCAATAATACTACAATAAAAAAAAACAACATTTTATCATAAACTTCTAAAAAAATGCAACATCTATATATAAGAGTTAAAATTTTCTCGATATACTGACTACAAACTTATATTTAGATGTATGCTATAATTATTATCTTATACAAATAATAAAAAATAAATTATATGTTTTCGCTACCACAAGGATCCCATAGTATTATAATAAAAATATTCTGTGTATCGTCTCCACTTATTTCGCCATTATCACTATCTTCCCTATCTGAACACTCTGAGAATGAGTCATGCTCGCTTTCTTCAGCACAACTTAGGTCCACATCACTTCCTTCATCATCTTCGTACCATTTTAGACCAGTTCCTTCAAAATTTTTATCCATATAACACACTAATCGCGACGGCCTTGTCTCATCAGACATTTCACAAACACCCGGGTCCGGTCACTGTGACCGCTCAAATAATATAAAGGGATATTGAACACGTGCGCCGAATGCTATCGACAAAAATATACTAACCTACCCGTCACTTAAGTAAATTAAAGGATTAGCTAGATGCATAATGTTGGTGGGGTTAACACTGCGGAGATACAATGATTTTGGGAACACGTTGCGGTCACCTTGACCGGACCCGGGTGGTTAAGGGTTAACAATATTTTCCTATTTAATTATACTTTTAAACATGCCGCAAGCCTACTTGCTAAAATCTTGGTTGTGTGTCATGCGTTTTTACGGAAGATGGTTGATAAAAACTCCGAAATTCCAAATTCGGTACGAAAAATCATTGTAGATTTATGGAAACAGGGTCGTACGGAAATATTGGAAAATCACGTTGAAGTATTCAATTTATTTTTAACCAATTTATAATTGTGCTCGCCTGGCAGTCGCTTGCAACCAACAGAATCACCTGTCGTTTTACATAGTTTCTTAAAAAGATGAATAAACATCCCCTATAAATTATAGCTTTGTAAAAGCACCATAAAAAATACATGAAATATAGGGACTGTATGCTCGCCTGGCACGGAGATGCAACCATCGAAATCGCCTGTCCATTGTTTTTTAATTTCAGAGGTAAGAATTAGAGAACATATTAAATATATAGCTTTGTGGAAGCAACATAATTTTTTGTTTTTTTTGCATCTTTAAAAATTAATTTATCAGTGACGCAACACGATATGGCGTGGCAGGTCATTACCATTCCCATTAAGTACTATTTAATCATATGTTAACAAATTTCTAGCCTTGATAAAACACCTTAGTCGATTTGGCTGCTAGCTCTGAGACTAATAGGACACCACTCCGGTTAGCAAAGTAGAAGACTACATAGGACGGCAAAAAATTTAATTTCAAAATACGCATTCTTGGGGAAAACTGATCTCTTAAAGATGCATGTTTCCTTATCCCTATGCACAGTAGTCAAAAAAGTTGTTAAGATTCGTTTTTTGCAACGTACTATACCAATTTAATTGTGTTTCATTTGGTTTATGTACAGGGTGGCCAACTAAGAATGCGAGGTACTGTATCTGGGAAACTATCCATCGTAGAGATTTGCGGCAAAAAATGTAATTACTAAAACGGTCAAGAGAAAAACCTGGAAAATATTTTCAAGTTTCTAAAATGACCACTAGGGGGCGGAACTGCAATCTTGAATCTAAAAAAGTGATGTTTCTGTGAATTCCGCTATATTAACCTAATAAAAAAATTCCACATATTTGAAGTTGAGGATAATGTAAAACTTTTTTGTTTAATGCTTTTTGCTATATCTCTAAAAATAAAGTGGTGGGGGGTATTCAAAGTTTTTTTTAAATAACACCCTGTATCTGCGAAACGGCTAAGCCGATTTTAACAAACTTGGGTTAGTTCAAAGGAGCTATTCTTGGGCTACAAATGTTGTATTATTTAAAGTTTCGTTAGTTTCACATGTCGCCGCTAGAGGGCTATTTTCGACAT
>MU193270.1:0-22872 GCA_016904865.1 Pissodes strobi | reverse complement strand
CGCTCTAAAATTAATTAACATTATTTTTGTTTAGATAATACGTAATTTATTCCACTTACACATAGTGGTGACTTTTCCTTCGTGTTTTTCCTATTTCTCTCAGATTTCAATCCCCACAATTCGAATAATTTCTTCTCTTGATCGTCTTTCACCCCAGACGACGAAAAGCCGAATTCGTCGACGCATGGCTCCTCGTCCTCGTTGCCGAAACTATCGAAGGCTTCCGCCGATGATTTTAAAAACTGTAAATATTCCTCGGAATTCAGCCTCGACAGTTTGCCGCTTTTCGTTTTGGAAGTTGGAACGTTAGAGCGCGATCGCTGGAAAAGCGACGATGCGTACTTGCTTTCGGGTTTTTTGAAAAATTCTTGCTCGATCTTGTCCAGATCGGCGTACGTTATGTCTTCGAACGCTCGTTCTTCGAATCGCATCAGATCGCCGAAAATTTCCTCACTGGATTCGCCTAAAATAGATAGCAAAAGTGGAGTTACTGTAGGACATAAATTGAGCATCACGACTTACCATCCAAATTTAATGCAGCGTATTTACCACTTGCTTTATTCCGGAACATATCGGACTTGTGATGTTTGAAATGGGGCTGGACTATCACCTGCTTATTTCTTCCAGGTTCGGTCCGTCTCTTTAACAGGTCTAGGTTAATATCGCGTTTAACCTTCAAAAAATTATCAGAAGGACTCATCTGCTCCATCATGGCCGGAACATCGATGCATCTTTTCGGTCGCAATTTCAACTTGGGAAACATCTTTCTCTCTTTAGCAAGCTGTTCGAACATTTCCTGAGTGAACAAGTTGTTTTTGTAAAAATTCGCCTTTTCCTCCAACAGAATTCGGTTTATATCGCGTTTGGAGATAAAGTGTTTCGGAATTTTTAGGGTCGCCTTGTCCACCAGCATATCCAATTCGGAACTGGTGAGTTTTATGTTTTTCTCGGCTGCTTTGGCTCTTGCCCTACGTTTCAGGATGTCCTCGATTTCACGAATGGACAGATTCAAACTACTGGGGGGCGAAGGTGAACGATAATAGTTGTTTTTTCTGTTTTTAGGTTTAAAATCTGGAAAGAAACAGCATGGTATCAAAAAATCACAAAATACACCTTTTGTATAGTTTTAATCAACTATAAAAAAAAAACCAGTGGCGCACGATGTCTAGAAAAATATTGCTGATCCATGATATTACCTCAACCTACCGTCACTGGTAAACATAAGCGTTTATACACTTTAATAGAAATTCAATTCCTTACCTGTCTCTAAATCCATTTTCTTGGATTTTGCAATAAATGCCCTAAGATGCTTGTGAAGCATTTCTCTTTTATCATTAGCGCGTTCTTTTTCGTCCTTTTCTAAGTCATTCTGACTGTTTTTAAGCTTCGACAGAGGCTTGTCATAATAAGACCTATCAACCTCCATTTCCTTTAATATATTCTTTTTAATGGCCTCCAATGTGACTCTTTGCTACAAAAAAAATGCATCGACTCATCTTACCAATTATAAGTTACATAAACTTACCCCTCGTGAAGTTTTCGTACCAATGTGTTCGTTATCCCCTCGTCTGTCTTCGATATTAAACTGAAATTCTTCGGACGATAATGACACGTCTTGATCCTCGCTAATCTCTTCCAATATGGAAATCAAATCCTCGTCGTTGTTCGTGCACAACGAATATTTTGCGCCCGTCAGTACGAAGAACCCGATAGTCCGAGCGGGTAGTTCCAATGAAACGTACGTTCTGATTTTAGCCCTTCGCAACTTCGGTTTGAGAAGATCATTTACGTTTCGTAACTTATCCATGGTTAGCGCTTTGCCATTTAATAATACAGCTCTAAAATATAAGTGAGATGGCGTTTTAATACGACAGAATACCTGTCATTAAATGCACGGAAGATAAATAAAATGTTTTATTTGCCAAAAATTGAGTCTAACTGGATGACACTTGTCATACTTTGCCTACCTAGTGCTTTCGTTTGACGGCGTCAAAAAATACGACTGAACTTCCATGGATTTTTCGAGTAAAATATTTCCCAGTCTTACGTTGACCGTACCAGTTTCGGATCCGTTATTGATCGCCAGAAGCGTAATGGCGCCGCTCCTGACGAAGTTATTTTGCCTCTTCGTGCAGTGAGCGAAAGCGGTCAAATCCGGATTTTGACTTGTCGTTTTGATTTCTAGCACCGTAGGTCCCATGAGTTTTTTGTGCAGAAGAGAAAACCAATAAACCTAAAAATATTACATTTTAAATTTTAATCGATCGATCGCGTCAGGAAAAGACGAGGAACATTGTAGTCTACGCCCCCTGTAGCGAATGTACTGATAGAACCCCCCTCGTAAAGCCAGTACGCTGAGAAGTGTGCGTGCGTGTATCATTGGTTGCATACCGTAAGGGCCTACTACTCAAGAAAACAATATTCTGACATAATATTATTAATATTGCCCCAGGCTTGTAGGATATTTTAGTCTCGTGACTCCAATATACATAATAACAGTATACAAATGCATTATTTCATCTTAATTAAATACGAACTAGACTAGGATACAAAATCATATCCCTACTTGAACTGCGCATGCGCCATCCGAAACTCCATGTTTGCTAGATTTGACAGATTTTCAAATATTGAAAGCGATTTTGTTGCAAACGATAGCGAAATTTGGCCACATTGTTGTCAGTTTCAGTGATTTTTACGTCCTTGAAGCAAAAAATGCGTTTCTTTAGCTTACAATGGATTTTTCTACTTACTATCTATATAAGTTATCATTGAAATCATCTTTTGTTGTGGGACTTTTCTCGGCCGGGTCTTTATTTAAATTGAATGGTCCTAACTTTTCAATTAATTAAACAAACACTACAGAGCACTATAATATAAAGATCCGAACACTAAAACCGTAACAAGTTGAAACTTTGGATTTCTTCTGAAATTCAAAAATTAATGACGTTACCGTATGTCATAAAATGACGTGTAGCTGCCGTGCAGTGTTGCCGATGGCATGAAATAATAAGCAGAGAAGAAAAAACAATCAGAATCTGGTTTCTAATATTTTTCGTCGGTACGCGCACCCTCGACGCGCATCGTAAATCAGCCATTATTCGTGGGCAATCAGTGTCGCCCGACCATCCCTTTAAGTTTATTATTACATTTAACCAGTGCCTGCGTGCTGCGTGTTTTGTATGGTGACATTACCTTCTGCTAGGTGCTAATGTTTTGTTTTTATTTGATGTTGTGTGTTTGCATTAAAAGTATTTCGAGAATATTTGGACGAAATGAATACAGATATTTATTTTGGGGAATTGTTTTTGAAGTGGAACTTTTTTAGCGAGGATAAAAAAAACCACAAAGTGAAACACCCCTTGAATTAAGCATATTCCAGTATAGCTAGAGGATTGAAATTTAAAATGGTAAAATGGGGATCCTGGACAAAAATTAGACCCCCGTACCCCCCCCCCCCCTGGTTTGGTCAGGAGGGGGGAGAAAAAAAGTTAAATAATTAATTTCGGGAGAACGGGAAGAGTTACAGGGTTTATGGTAGGTGTGTCTCATGGGGGTTACCTTTGACCAGATTTGGGGGCCGGGGCTCTAATTTAAGGGGGGATTTTGGGAAAAAATGCCGGTATCTTTGCAAAGGAGCCGATCAAAAATCTGACAAGCGATGACTCCGTGACATGGGGTCAGTGGAGGCGGATACCCAAATATTTTCGAAAAAAAGGAAAAAATTGAAAAAATTTGAAAAGTTAATAAAAATATTATAGTAAAACGAAATAAAAAAATTAATAAAAAAAAGTTAGAGAAACGCGGTTTTCGGCGAAAAAAGCGAAGGATTTCAGCTACGAGGTCGGGGATGACAAAAATGGGAAGAAAAAATTTTTTTAAGAAAAGAGACTAAAACTTCTGAAAAAATGGGATAATAATTTAAAAAAAAAAACGTGAAAAAATATTCGGAATGTTAATAAAAGTATTATAAAACCAAATAAGAAAAAAGAATAATAAAAAGGAAAAATTGTTCGGAAAAATAAAAGTGTTATAAAACGAAATAAAAAAAAATATTAAAAAGAAAGCTAGAGAAACGTGGTTTTCGGCGAAAAATAAGTTGAAAAAAAGGAAAAAAGAAAGGAGAAAAGAGATCTTAAAATATGAAATAATATACATTTTAAAAAATTGGAGACATCAACAAATATTTTGAAATTTTTGATGAAAAATTCCTTACAGAAAAACATGAAACTTTTGTATTTCCCAATTTTTTATATCTTTTGAAATAAATTCACTAGGTTTGCGCCGAAATATCCGGGAAAACATAGAAAAACTAAGCCAATCTGACCCAGTTGGATCCATAAAACAATTTTGTAAATTTTATAACTTTTTTACGTCGAATATGTTTGGATAATATCGATAATTAAGGGTTTTAGCAATTATCCATAATTCCTAATTTGCTTAGATTTAATGCATAATAACATATCTATAAATATTATATACAAACTGCCATACTATTCACATGGTGTCTCACAAATACCTGACAAATAATACAAAATAATGCGTATACCCACCTATTTACAAAATTTTGAAAAAGCGTAGTACGGACCTGGAATTTCCCTTTTAAAAATGGCCGACGCTAAAAGAACTTGTCTCAAAGACATCAAAGGCGGCATTTCATAGAGAATATTCTGATTGTTTTTTCTTCTGTGTCATATAAGCGTCTGAGTACACCGGAACACGGCTACCTATAGGTGGCCGTGACCGGAACGGATTTCATTATTCATTGGCATATTGCAGATCGCGCGCATGGGTATGCGCATGTGTAATGCGTGTAAAGCTTTTGGCACGCAGCTTCTAATGTTTGGTCAATTGCTCCCAGAGCCTGGTGGTCTAGGGGTCAGATGGCTGCTGCTTGTGAATCTTATGATATGACGACGTAAGTTCGATTCCCGTCAGTGCCAACATATGTTTTTATTTTTTTAAGGTTATGTTTAATCCTTTTGTAAATTTGAGTTAATTCATGCGTGGACAGATGTTTTTATTTTTTTAAGGTTATGTTTATTTCTTTTGTAAATTTGGGTTAGTTTTGGTTAGTTTTGTTTGATTTTAATAATGTGGAACATTGTTTCATGCGTGATGTCAAATAATAGTCAACGTTTCATAGGAATCATATGATATAAATGCGTGGTGCCGCAATATCGTAATATGTCAATGAGGAATGAAATTCATTCCGGTGTACCCAGACTCTTGTCATGAAATGAAATTGCCCTTTCGCGCTACGTACCGCAATTTTGAGCCTTCACGCAGGTGTACGTGCACTTTCATATATTTTTCAGTTATTTTATTTTATTTTGGGCATTGCCATGGGTTAGATTGGGTTAGTTTAGGTTGGTTTTGTTTGGTTGCGCCCCCGAGGCGAGCGAAGCGAGCGGAGGGACACGCGTGAAGTGAAATATTAGAACGACAACATCGAGCTGCTGTCAAACGAGCCGGTCGAAAATTTGCTGCAGGTAGACGACTCGCATCTATCCGGAGGTCGAAAATTTGCAGTATATAGACGCGTGTCATCTACCTACCACACATTTTCGACCTTCGGATCTGCGCATTTGACAGCAGCCGGGTGTTGTTCTAATATTTCACTTCACGCGTGTCCCTCCGCTCGCTTCGCTCGCTCCGGTGGTGCAACCAAACAAGAATTAACCGAAACTATACCGAGGCAATGCCCAAAATCAAGAAAAAAGAACTTTGGAACATATATGAAAGAGCACGTACGCATGCGTGAAGGCTCAAAATTGCGCTAGGTAGACGAGAATTGAAATTATGTGATAGCTAAGCCAAAATGATCAAATCTTCATGTAAATTATGTTAAAACTTGAAGATGACGGGACAAGCAATATATATCCCTTCTGATTCGCCATGTATCATCAATTTTTTTATCAGAACGCTGGGAAAATTATGTTAAAATCTGATAATTATGTGATATTCGGCAACGCTGCAATTGCAAAAGTCAAAAGGCCAAGCTGAGTTATCCATATATTTATAAATATATGGGGTTATCTAAAATATCAAGCGTGCTGCTGTTAGGAAAAATAATAATTAATAAAGGAGAGAGCTAGTTTGGAAAATCAACTGTGCTGTTCCGGTTGCTGTTACAAATATTTGACGGTAGCAGACCCAAATTTCTACCGGTTAATCTGATATCAACGTGAACTTGCGGCCAGATCAAGTAATTTTAATTTAAATCAAACAGTCATTTGTCAATCTACATTAAAATTTTTCATTATGTCAGACCGTCTCACAAAAATTTGCTGCATTTTCAATGATACTTACAGGAGTATCGTGTGTAAATTCCAGCAGGCGGGGCTCCCTAAAAATAACGTCGTATTCCAACGTTGCGGCCTCTCCTACTTTGACGGCCCAATCAATCGCCGATGAAAACGTAACCGGACCAGTATCTTTGGGTATGCTTGTCCATAAAGCAGCCTTAGAAAGTCCCAATTCCTCCTTTGGAATAAGCGATCTAAATAAAATATTTATAAATTCAATTAGTGTATTAGTGGATTCTGATATAAACGGACCCTAGTCATCAGTGTTGCCAGATCGATACATATATGTCAATTATGTCATTCCTATTCCATGCGACATCAATTACTAATGTGGCAACGCCGCATGGTGGCTGATCAGAAGAAATGCTTTTAACATTTTACCCATGTTCAGCTTTGTTTCTCAAAGAGAAAATAATTAACGGTGCAAAATTAAAACAAACAGGAAACAATATAGGTTTACTATTTACTTACGATTGCCACATGACAGCGTCTACATTGGCGTCCAAATCTCGGATATAATTTTCAAAACTGTTACCGGCCAAATTCTCGGAATTGCATTTGCTCAAATCGCTTCCGACAATTTTCCACGTTTCGTTGTGTTCGGGGAAACCCTTAAGGGTCTGTTTAAGGATGTTCAGGTCTTCGACGTATCGGACTGTAGTTTTATCGGAGCAACCTTTAAATAATAATACATCTCTACTATGAATATAATTCATAATTTTTCTTTAAAACCTGTGTGCCTCTCGAAAAGCAATGTTGCCAACCGTGAGAAAAATATATTGAGCATTGCCAATAGAATGCGTTGACTTTGACTTACCATAGCCTAGTTGCCAGTAACAAGTCACCCCAAATTTGTCGGACATCTCCAGGAGGGGCACGGTCGACTTGGGGTCCCATACCCCTTTTTCGGTGTCCCGATCGTTGATTCCGAAAATGGGCGTCAGATTGGCCAGATTGAACCACTCGTTTATCCCGAACCACATTGAGGGCGTTACATAAACGTTTTTGCCTTCGTCTTTGTACGAAAACACTTCCTCTTCGTTATCCAGATATTTTACGAACGGTGTTGAGGGACCGGCCAGCCTTATGTAAGCCGGGCTTAGGTGTTTGGCAAGTGTGAGAGAGACGTCGCTAAAAAACAAATCGAATGTTATAACTTATCAGCTCTCTCTTGCGAATGCAATTATTGTGAACGGGTCAGCCACCCAGCAGTGATGCCATATCGATTTATTTTACTTCCGTATACATGGAAAGGCAACACTGTACAAATATCGATTCTATTGCTGACGATTTAATTCATATTTTCTCATGTGGAATAGAATGAACGACCTGGCAACGCTGATGGATGGCTCACTCGTTCACTATAAGTGTGACATATTGCCGTCAAAGTATATAATACCAAATAATGTTTCACCTCAATGGATGCTAATGCAACTCATATAAGTTAGTCACAATAACTATAAAAAAATCGCTAAAGAATAACTAAGAACGAATTGAAGCCAAGTATCAGGTAATTTTACTGTACAAAATTTGGCCCCCTCGCCTCTAGTCAGGCTGTAAAAACCAAAATACTATAAAGTTCTCATATACGTTAGTGCGTACCTACCTTAAGTTTACTCCGGCTAATAAAACGGCAGGATCCACAGATATGCTTAGAAACTTATCACTTACTTTATGCAATATATTTTTGCTATTAATATTATAGAAGACATCGTGGCCGTTCGATAAAACGCACTCAAAAATCAGGAGCAAAATCTGAAATTTTAACATTTCATCTAATACGTTCTCTACGTTTATTATGAAACTATTAACTATGTAGTAGGTACTAAACACGCAAATTAATTAAGCACAATTTCGACACGATTTAGAATTGTCAGCGAATTTTATTGAATGTTTTGTTTATTGTTATTGCATCTTTTAATAACATGAATCGATCGACTAAATATCGTGGTTGTATTTAATACGGTTATATCTGTTAACTGAAAATAGGTTACAATAGTAAAGTAAAGGTAATAAATACAGAGGAAATTGATTTTAGGTACAATAATTATTGTTCCTGACTCCAGAGAGTTCTCTTTTTTAAACACAAATTGTTGCATATTTATTGAGAGCGCCATCTAGATATGCTCTATATATTCTCATAATAAGTATGCGATTCCTAACCGAATGATATTTCATTATTTGAAAAGTAAAAAGAAATTATACAAATATTACAAACTACTCCTGGTTGGCCTCCATGCCACGTTGCCCCATTAGAACTATACCTCGTTCGAATTCAAGCGTATATACATAACGAACTGGCAACACTGATGCGTACGTTTGACTCATCACATCACTAAATCTCTTCAAGTAGACGCCATGTTTGTTTTATTTGCTTTTGACAACAATCTTTGAATTATAAATAATTGTGGCTCTACCTACTAAATACCGCAAGAATTATCGGAAGTAATTGCACAAGTGCATCAAAATTACCGATAATTTTGCATGACAGCGTGTTGTCAAAAAACTGCATGAGTTCATTTTCATATTTTGGAGAAAGAGCCCGACACCGAAGGTGGAGGGCTCTTTTTCCAAAATATGAAAATGACCGAATGCAGTTTTTCTAAGACAACACGCTCGAATGCAAAATTATCTGGTTATTTTGATGCACGAGTGTAATTCGGGGGAATATTTCCCGAATAAGGACATGGTTTTAAAAAATACATTTTTATTCTTTTTTTTAATACAAAAACGTACATGTAACTGTAAACAAAGTAAAGGGACGCAAAAATATGATTTTTTTATCCGAAACGAGGCATTTTTAATAATATATATTCATTTGACTTTGACGTTATATGTAAATTGTCGCTGACATCGTAGGTTTACAATGGAATTACCATAGATACGTACGATGCAATTATCGCTGTGCTCTTTCGGTTTCTACAGTGCAATTATCGCTGTAATTTTCCGGTAATTGCACCCCTCTAATGGGATTTTTTATACATGAGGGAAATATTCTGGTTAAGGTGCGGTCTGATAAAAAGAAAATTCTCGAGAAATGCGTGTGTGTATCATTGATTGCATAACGTAGGAGTCTATGGCCGTGAGGATCACGTTTCACTCTTACAATGTTGCCAGGTTTATTTCTTGTACAACAGAGGCAATGGAACAACTCAAACAGCGCTTGCTTTCTAAATATCTCATCAACCAAAAAAATTACTCAAGAAAGTGATACAATAATTCAACCGAGCTAACACGCATCTTATTTTTTAAGCGGCTAGCCATTCCGAATCACCCATAATATATTAGCTCTTCTATTGAACTGCAACACAAACAGTTTTAAATATGAATATGAAATAATTAATTAACCTGGCAACAGTGTATTGTATTTTGACTAGCGTCTCGCCGCTGTGGGGAGCTTGATCTGTTTACACATATTTTCACCTACTTGTCGCGAAAAGCAGGAATGTGAGAGTTTGACTCAGCTAGCGAAGCTCTATAGCACGTAAATCCCAACCCCGCCCGTCAATAGTGTCAATGTTGTTTACATTTTTGGACTTCAGAATTGGGATGAGATTTATTGAGGAAATTAGGAATGTGATATCGTGGCTCAGGCGGTATGGATCCCGCTGAGATTGCCAAGATTATTGGTTCGATCCCGGTCGCATGACTTTTATTTATTATTCTTTGATTAGTTAATTTTTTTTGGTTAGCACTTGGTTTTTTTCCTTTTCCTGGGCCCCGGAGCGAGCGAAGCGATAATAATACCCCGAGCAAAGCCATAATAATACCCCGGCTGACGGATGACAAGTTATTATTTCGCCTCTCGTAAGTCTTGGCAACACCGCACTAAACGTCAAACTATTGACGGGCGGGGTTGTGGTTTACTGGTTTACACACTGAAGTAAACAAAACCTTGTTTTGTTTACTTCAGTGGGTGTACGTACTAGTGCGAAGCTCGCGTCCCTAGAACACAAAGTAAGTGGTTCAAGGCCTGGTCATTGCAATTTTTTTGTTGGATTAGCTAGTTTTTTTTGGAATGTTTTGAATTGGATGGGTTAGTTTTTGATCGTTGCGCCCCGCAGCGAGTTCGGGATCAGGCTTCCTACAGCGGCGAGACGCTAGTTGGATTTTGTGCTTGGAGCTAGCTTTAGCACGGCACCAATGAGCCCAAAGCATGACCCTCTGGGGGCTCAAAAAACCGGAACTAACCAAAACTAACCCAAATGGGCATCAAAATGAAGAAAAAAAAATACTTTTTACAAACATAACCTTAAATGAAATTTAAAAAAAACCGACAGGAATCGCCACTTCCGGTCCTACCGTCGTAGGATTAGCACGTTGGAACCGGATTACAGAATTCGGCACGGGTAGTGGAAGCCATTTTGCTTAGACAACGTGTTTCAGTCCTGCGGGAGGAGTCCGGAAAGTCGTGCCGGCTGGATCGTGTAAGGGGTGGGTCGCGTATTCGAGGGTGATTCCTACTAGGGTTATTTCCGTTCGCGGTAGCGTGGCCTGTGAGCGGTCGGGGGCCTATCCTGCGGGGATTTGGAATCTCTGACAGAAAGTGGTTACACCTACAGTGTGCGAAGCCCCCTTTCATAGGAACTCAGTCATGCAATTCATTTGCTTATATTTACGTACAAGTCGGGAATCATGGCCCTTCAAACCGGAATAACGTGTAAGGGATGTAGACGGGTAGCTCTACCTCTCCCTTAGCGCCGGACGAAGGGCGGTGCTGGCGTATTGCCTACGAGCGAAGCCATTGGTTCTCCGAAAGGGGTACTGAACAGGAACAGGATCGACAGGAATTGAACCCCGGGCTGCCGTATCACAGACCCATTATCCAGTCCTTAGATTAGGTAAGAGTAAGGATAACGCGCATGACATTAAGCCAATGTATTTAAATTGAAGCCTTTTCAGAGCGGCGGCCATTATTTATGTGGCAAGCACATCTAATGTTGTAGCGGTGCTATTTTGCAGTTATTTTGTGAGTTTTTGAACAAAGAGAGATAAAAAAAACTAAGATTCATAATGGTAAATTGTTCGCATATGGTTGCAAGAGTCGAAGTGAGAAGAAGGAACCTGGAATTTCATTTCACAGGTAATTATTGTCTGCTGACCTTGTAGTTTATTTGCATATTTCTTGTTTTAATAATAATGCATGTGCAATGTACTGAGTATATCATAATAGGGATGTTTATTTAATTATCGAGAGTAATTTGATGCCCGATCTCGGATATTTTCAGTCATCAAATAATCAGTAAAACCAAAAATATCCTCAAGGAGAGTCATTCAAGTCATTCAACAGAGGCATAGGTAATATATTTTTCATACTCTACCTATAAAATGGCTATATTATTTTACGAATGAAAATTACTTTAACTTATTAATTATTATTTATTACTTATAATTTCAATTAATTTATTGAAATTACCCAGTAATTTATGTGGCAGCTGGTAACAGGCTTTTCCCATGTTATCTGTTCTCTTCTTTCCTTGTCTAAGATCCAGCCACTGAGCCACCACAGCACTTGCAGACAATGGGACAATCCATTGCAAAGACATCAGTAAACTGAAGGCTGTTTAAGTGCCGTGCTAGGTCTAGCTCTAAATGAATTTTGTCTAAAAAACATGTATTATTACGTAATATAATAAGGCAGACTGATTACTGTCATCAAGTAGTATTGTACGTTAAGTAATTTTAGCATTTTTATTTGTTGTCGTAAAAACAGAAAAATAGTGTATCTTAAGCGGACGAAGCTCCAATAATATTTCCAATGAGAATAACTATGTGGCTGTATGTATTATTTTATGATATTATAAAATTTAAATTGGATTTAATCTCAAAAATATTCAAAGTAATTTTATTTTAGATTTTTTTTTAAACTATACTGGCATGAAGCATAATCAACCCAATGTGTAGAAGAGAATAGTTAATTTAGGCTGATGCTTCAACGCAAATATTGTAAACTACTTCTACAAATCATTTACCTTCAATTAATAATGTTGTGTATATCCGCTGTTCAGCCCACATGTTAAATCCGCCACTGTTGCCATGTCGACTGTAGTTTGAATTGGCAACCATTACTTTCTAGACCATCAATCAGCTGTGTTAGTGACGTTTACCTGTTATGACAATCTCAAGGACTTTTACTTTGGCAAAATATAAACAAATAACTTATCAAAAAGTAATAATTGGTTATCTCAATTGAAAGTGTATCTAATAAGCGATTCAAGCATGAGTAAACGTTATCAAATCCGTACATTATTCTTCATTAAAATCGTATGACTGTTCGCAAATTCGTCAAAAATGAAAAATAAAGTCGATCTAAAGGTTTGTGGAGTTTGTGGTGATAAAGCGCTCGGATATAACTTCAATGCCGTTACGTGCGAGAGCTGCAAAGCGTTTTTTCGAAGAAATGCTCTCATCCAAAAGGAATTTAAATGTCCTTTCACGAACGACTGTAAAATAACGACGGTAACTAGAAGGTTTTGCCAAAAATGTAGGCTCGACAAGTGTATTAGCATAGGCATGTGTAAAGACCTCATTATGTCCGAGGAAGACAAAGCTCAGAAAAGGCAAAAGATAGAAGAGAATAGGGCGAAAAAGAAAAGCGTAAGTGCTCCTGGATCCAGCCGCAAAAGATTAAAAAAGGAACCTCTCGAAGCAGACTCGCAAGACAGTGAATTATACAGTAGCTCCTACAACACAGACTCGGATCAAGATACAAGTATTTCGGAAGATTACCAGCCAAATAATCCCAATATGCTTAGCGTAATAAACCATATTAATCATCCAGAAAGCAGCAAAACAATTAACGATGATAGTATAACGTCCTCAAACGATAGACTTGTATCTTCCAGTGACGATTCCCTTTCGTTTCAGAACGTTCTAACTCGGCATCTGTACAATGCTGCCAGCAACTCATCGAACGCTTTCAGTCAAATTGACCATGCCTTGTTGAGCAGCTTCATGAACAATAATACGATAAACTTAAACGATAATGCATTCAGATTCAATGAGTCATCTAATGGCAAAAATTCAACAGCACCCGTCGAGGTTACATCGGAAGATGTTACCGAAGATGTTGTGAGAGATGTTCAAAGGTTGGTAGCAATAATATTGATTGGCTATAATTAACACCTTTCTATACAGACATGTACTGTACAATTAACGACTTTTTAGACTAAATCCTCATAGTTCTAAGCACGTCTCGAACCCCATAGAGTCGATACTCTCGGAGGCGATAAAACTGGAATACGATGCCTACTCCTCCATTGCGCAGGGCAGTTCGCAGTCCAGGGATTTAAACGAGGCGGAAAGGGCGAAACTCAACGAACTCGTTTTGGCCAATAAGGCGCTGTTGACGCCGGTAGAAGAAGAGCTTACGCTCTTTGGGAATGAATTTAAGGATGTCGTCAAGGTAAGTGAAGTATATTTCTGTTAATATCCACCACACCAAGTTTTTGCTGGCATGTTGCTTTATGTTAGTGTTTAGTTTGGGCAATTGATTATCGAACAAATAATCTTTTAAAGCCTGAAGATGAATTCAAATTTCCAGTAGTAGTGACCATATACAGATGCATCGCAGTTTCGCGAATTTCTAAATTTATGGACCTTCCCATCACCTGATTCAGAGATTAACAAGTGTGTACTTCCACTGATTACTTATCATAATTCCCATGTACGTCTTATCATCTTTGCTAGGCAGGTGTTCCAAGATTTAATCTGTTAAATCAATAAGATAAATATCTGAAATATATTTTTGAATTGAATAATTAAAGCCCTTATCCAGGTTGAAATAGAGTAGCAGGTAGAGTTGAAATGCAAATGGGTACAACGTGCGTTTTAAAAATGTATATAATTCCTTTCTGATGAGTTAAAAATAGCCATGATAAAATTGCAGTAAATCGAATATACATAAGTTGGACATATTTAATTCGACATTACGGGAGTGCCGAATTGTAAATCCGTGTACGGGCCAACCATGCATGAACTGTTACTAATCGCATCGCGTGTTGACACTAAAATCCCGATTAAACCCGGCAATCTGATTAAGCTTTAATGCCACGAAACGCAATGTATCAAGTGACAAATAGAATTGAATAATTAGGCTAAAATTTCGTACTTTGTGTGATTCAATTGTGCCAGGTAACATGTAATGCGTCTAGCCAGGGACTGACGATTGTCTTAGGCATGGCCGGTTGGCCAACTCTTTGATTGAAGGATTGACGACAAATAAAGAATCTAAAGCATTCAACAGCTCATCTAGTCTTTCAAATTGCCTGAGACAATAATACTCAGTCCTTTGATCAGATGCAGGATTGCTGTGAAATCACGAAAGGCCACTTAATGGAGATGGGACAATTTTCTACTTCATTGGGAAAACTCAGTGCAGTGTGAACAATTTAATAAAAAATCACGCAAGCTGTGTCATACTATGTATAACAGAACACTGGAAAACAAATGACGAACTAAAACTGTTGGCACTGGACAATTTTGTTCTAAAAGCAAAAGCAAAGTTTATTGGTGCTAACAAATATGAAATTCTTAATTCTTACACAGGTCATAATAGAAATACAATAGCATGATTCACATTGAACAGTACATTATTCAACACAACAAAAAAGTATCAGTTTCAGAAAAATTACTGGTTTTTGGTAGTGAAAATTGCATTTGGCAATAAGATTTATTTTTTAGGAAATCTGTATCATTCCCCTAGTGCCAGTGACGCGGATTTTCTTGATTTTTTTGAGCAATGGTGTGAAGGGTTAACAGACACGAACTATACTATAATAGTGATGGGGGACTTTAATATTAACTGGTTGACATGTTCCACATATTCAAATAAGCTTAAAAAAATCGTAAGCGACGCAGGATTATATCAGGTAGTGGAGACAGTGACGCATCCTAATGACAATGGTGGAAGCATAATTGATTTGGTTTTAACAAACAGAAGCAATATTTTGCAGTCTAGGGTTATTGAAACTCCCCGAATAAGTGATCATTTCATTATTTGTACAAACATAAAACAATCAACTCGCTCTGATGGGGAAGGTTTAACTATTCAAACCCGCGGTAGGATAGATTATAAATTGATAAATAGTAAATTGTCTAATATTGTCTGGGATTATCGATGTTACGCTATTGATATTAAATATTGTTTATTTTACAATCATATAAAGGGAATTCTAGAAGAAGTTGCTCCACGAGTTGAAAAAGTAATAAAGTCAAAATTTAAGGAATGGTATAATGATAGAGTAAAAAATGCAATTGAGAACAGGGATAATAGTTACAAAAAGTTAAAAGCAAATATGAATCCGGATAATATTCTTTATTATAAAAAATGTAGAAATACAGTAGTAACAGTCATTAGGGCAGAAAGGAAAAAGTATTATCAAAATAAAATCGATCTATCAAAAAATAATCCAAAACAAATGTGGCATACACTAAGCCAATTAATTTCCGGGAAAAAGAAAAATAATATCAGTAAACTTAAAATTAATGACAGGGTTTTATTAGATGCAAAGGAAATTGCGGATAATCTGAATTCATATTTTGTGGAAAGTGTTAACGATATAAAAAAGAAAATTGATAAAGATAACTCAGTAGGTAAGTGGAATCAAAATGAAAGTGGCCCTAGAGGAGAAAATTATATGGGTACATTTGTTCTAATTGATTATAATGACCTAAGAGAAACGGTATTTTCATTACCAAACAAAGGCAGCCCTGATGATATAACATCAGAATTTCTAAAGAATACTTACCTGAATATTGAAAAGCCACTTTTAAACCTAATAAATACGTCACTGGAACTTGGACAGGTACCTTCTTTATTAAAAATATCTACAGTTATTCCGATTCAAAAAGTAAAAGGTACAATTAGTGCTGATGAGTTTAGACCTATCAATATGTTAATAACCATTGAAAAGATTCTAGAAAAAATAGTATATAAGCAATTAATGCAATTTGTCTTAGCAAACAACATTTTAATTGTAAATCAATCGGGTTTTAGAAAAAGCCATAGTTGCGAGTCCGCCATTCAAAATATACTTTATGAGTGGAAAGAACTTTTAGATGAGAATTATGTAATAGGAGTAGTGTTTCTGGACTTGCAGAGGGCGTTCGAAACAATAAATAGAGATATACTGATACATAAATTAAAACAAATTGGAATAATTAATAACGCACTGGGCTGGTTTATTGATTATTTAAATAACAGAAAACAGGTAACAAAAGTTAATAACGATATATCTTCAGAGCTATCAAATACCAGTGGCGTACCACAAGGGAGTACATTAGGTCCGTTGTTATTCTTAATTTATGTTAATGATGTAGTTAAAGAAATTAGTAATTGTTCAATACATTTGTTCGCAGATGACACATTATTATATTTTGGTTCAAAAGATTTAAATCATTTAATCACAACTGTTAATTTGGAACTCACACAACTACACAAGTGGTTTAATAGAATGTCACTAAAATTAAACATTCAAAAAACAAAATTTATGCTTATAGGGAATAACACACATCAAAAACATTTTAAATTGCTTAATATGAATATAACAGTGGGAAATGCTACTTTAGAAGTAGTAGACAAAACTAAATATCTGGGTTTTATTGTAGATAATCATCTAACTTTTAAGGATCATGCATTGTATATAATTGACAAAATTACTAAAAACGTAAATTTTTTATCGCGAGTGTCACCATTCTTGTCACGATGGTCAAGGGTTGCTGTCTTCAATACATTGGTTCTACCACATCTTGTTTTTAGTTCATCTATACTTTATCTTGCCAATAAGAATGAATTGAATAGGTTGCAAAAACTGCAAAATAGATGTATGCGAATAATATTGGCTTCAAAAAGAGATACACCCATAAAAAATATGCAAAGGGAACTAAACTGGCTATCGGTTGAAGGGTTTTTACAATATCAGATATTAATACTTGTTTATAAAATAAAGAATGGTTTAACACCCAACTACTTGACAGAAAAACTTGTTACAAATGAAACTATACATACATACCCAACAAGAAATAAACACAATTTTTATATAACAACAAAGAATAAAGCAAGTACTGAGAAAGCAGTATTCCACAAAGGATTGATTGTGTTTAATTCTTTACCTGATCATATCAAGAATATTTCCAAATTGAATTCATTCAAAGCAAAATTGAAAAAACACTTAATAGGGGAATGATGCCATAAGTAAATGTCTGCAGCAGGAATATATTGCAATGAAGGTTGATTTATGTTGCATTTGGCCAACTAGGTTTAGGCATAAGATTAACCTTAATATTTTTTGTTTGTATCTTGGAGAAATTGTATAGAATGTATATTAGCCAAGTGCTAAATAAAGAATTATTACAAGTTTACACACACTATTTGCATACAATTATAATTGAAATATAAAACATGGGATTATGCTAAAACTCAGGAACTCATTAAATGTATAAAATGCATTTTTTATTAATAAGTCCTTGATAACCTTACATATTTAGTTTCATTTAGTTCTCTTACATTTAGTGGAAGTTTATTATAAAATGTTGGGCGATAGTAGAGGGTTGCGTTACAAGATTTTTTAAGCCTGAGGTGTATGTCTGTAGTATGTCTGGTATTGTAATGGTGAAGTTCGTTTGACAGGTGATAGTCGTGAATGTTCCTTTTCGTATAGACCATCAGGCATTCAAAAATAAATCTACATGGTAAGGTAAGTATACCAAGCCTCTTAAAGTGCTCTCGCACGTCTTCCTGGTACCCGAGATCCTCAATTACCCGTCTTTGAAGCTTAAAATATTCTTTGGACTTGGGCTGTATGCCCCCAGACTAGGATGCCATAATTACAATGAGATTGTACAAGAGCATGAAACACCATCAAGACCACAGACCCGTCAACCGAGCCCACAAGATTCCTCAAAAGAAATATGGACCTTGCAATTTTTTTACTGGCTTCATCTATATGCTGCTCGAATAGGAGAGTAGGGTCAAGGTGCACCCCCACAAACCTCACTACCTCTGACATTCCGTCGTCTCTCTGTACAGGTCTTAAGCCAAAAATTACGTGTTCGGTCTTTGCGACATTCAGGCTCATTTGTAGCAAACCCATTTGCCAAAGCTGCCATACCCCTTTCCATCATTGATTTCCCTTTAGATATAGATGAGTGATGGCATAGTGCTGCTGTGTCATCGGCAAACAATATCAAATACATGAGAGAAATACCGTCCACCGTGACTCTTATATCATTAATGTAAACAATGAAAAGTAGAGGCCTAAGAATCGACCTCTCAGGTAACCCATAGGAAATCTTAGACTCTCCAGAGAGTCTACTCCCATACCAAGTCTGCTGCATATGACCATCTAAATAACTCTGAAGCAATTTCAATGAATTTAGACATAGTCCATAATATTCCAGCTTCTCCACCAGGATACAATGAGACACACAGTCAAAGGCCTTCGAGAGGTCACAGAAAGTGGCAAGTGCTTTTTGCCGAGGACACAAGGAACATGGTGGTAGTGCTGTGTATGTACACAAATGACAAGAAAGAAGAATAACAAGAAAACACATCTCACACAGTGATAAATGATTTTGAATGTTCAGCGGTGGAATGTGAAATTAAAAAAGCACGACGTATAGTCAAGCCTAACAGCCTATTACCAGAACTTAAGAAGCATAAATAACAAACTTCTAGATATAAATGCCTCTTCAGAAATTGATGATTATGATTTATTGTTCTTCACGGAGACATGGCTTAGGAACGAAATATCTGATGCTGAGATTGGCCTGAGCAAATTTACCTTATATAGATGCGACCGCTCTGCAATCACCAGTCTTAATACTCGTGGTGGAGGAGTGATGATTGCTGTCATCAAGGATCAACCATCATACCAGCTACGGTTGAATTGTGATCATATCGAACAAGTCTTTGTTATGCTAACCATTGATCGGTTTCACCTAATCCTTGGATGTGTATATATTCCTCCTGCCTCTCCTGCTGAAATCTATGAACAGTTCTGTAGTTCACTGGAATATGTCCTGGACAATAACTCTCACAATGAGATCTTATTATTTGGGGATTTTAACCTACCAAATGTAAATTGGGAGTGTGATGAATTTGGAGCTGTTCCTATATGTCTGAGTGGTTCAAACCGGAATGCAGAGACTCTGTTGGATTATGTGGCCTATTTAAATATGTATCAATTGAATTCATCTCCCAATTTGGCTGGTAATATCTTGGATTTGGTTTTTAGTACTAATCCAGGTGTAAGGCTAAAGGTTACAAACATCTCTATTACTAAATGTGATGTATATCACCCAGCATTAAAATTAGAAATACCAATGCCTGAACAATTACATGAATTTCAATTTAGCTATACTTATAATGATTTTAAAAATTGCAACTACTTGGAAATTAACAATTACTTATCTTATTTTGATTGGGACTGCTTTATTGATAAAAATGATGTTAATACCAGTGTAACTAATTTGTATAATATTCTTAATGCATGTTTTGATTTATATGTACCTAGGTCAGTTTCAAAAATAGGAAATTCCCTCACTGGTTTACTGTTTAGTTGAGGGCACTAATTTTTGAAAAGAAGCGGGCTCACAAAAACTTTAAAATTACAAATTCTCCTGAAGATTATTTAATGTTCTCTGACTTAAGGCGATCATGTAAAAAATGATATGAGGACACTTACTTTTCATATATTTCAAATATTGAGGGGACCATATGTGAGGATGGTTGGGGTTTTGTAAACACAAAGAAAAAAAAAGGCGTGCTTTCTTAGCTCAATGTTCTATGGTACTCATGCTTCTTCTAATAATCAGCGAGATATTTTAGAACTTTTTAAACTTTTTTCCCAATCTGTTTATTCTGTATATCACTATACTCCGCAACCACTCACCTATTCAAAGAGATCAGTTGATATTGGTTCTTTACAAGTAACCCCTTCTGATGTATTTGAGGCTATTTCCCATTTAAACAATAAATTAATGGTCCCAGATGGTATTCCACCCTCTTTTATTAAAAACGGCCAGTATATTCTTCATCCATTTTGTGTAATATCTTCAGTATTTCCCTTTCAACTGGAAAATTTCCAGAAGCTTGAAAGGAGACTTATATTACCCCCATTCACAGGAGCGGTGATAAATCTAATGTTAAGAATTATAGGGGTATCTCAAAATTTTCTCCCAACAAATTTTCCATCAAAAGATTTACCCATTGTTTAACAATATTTTTTCTGCAGCCCAACATGGCTTTGTTTCTGGGCGCTCTGCAGTAACAAATCTGTTGGTATATGAACAGCATCTGTTGGAGGCATTGGAGAGAGGAGGAGTCAGGTGGATGCTATTTACACCGACTTCTCCAAGGTCTTCGACAGAGTAAATCATGAGCTTTTTTTAAACAAGCTTAACTGTATGGGAGTCCATGGGGTTTTGCTTGAATGGATTGGCAGTTACCTTTTCAATCGAACTCAAACCTTGAGTCTACCGATATATTGGTCACGTCTGGTGTTCCTCAAAGTGCACACCTCGCACCCATTCTATTTAACTGCTTCATAAATGACATTGAAGGTTCTCTAGAATCCAGTAAGTGTCTTCTTTATGCTGACGACTTAAAGATATTCAAGTTGTTAATGGGCTAGAGGACTGCAGGGCTTTGCAGTCTGACCTAAGTAATTTTAGTCAATGGTGTGACAATAACCTCATGCAGCTTAATTTATCGAAATGTTCAGTAATTACATTCACTCGAAAAAAAGATTCTATAAGTCATACATATACTCTGGATAGCTCAGTACTAGCCCGTTCAGATCACATAAAGGATCTTGGAGTAAACATGTAAACCATATAACGGGCAGGGGTTTGAAACTTGTTGGCTTTGCTAAAAGGATACTTTCTGATTTTAGTAACATGTACTGCTGTAAGTCTGTATATTGTTCGGTTGTTCGGTCTGTTCTAGAATATGCCTTTTCAGTCTGGTCACCAAGATATGGCATTTACAAGGATAAGATTGAGAGAGTGCAAACTTGCTTTCTAAGATTCACAGCTTTTAAGTGTAATGTTCCTATTAATGCAATGATGGATTATTCTAACTTGTAATCTTTATCGAGTAGGCGTGTTTATCTGGATTTGGTTCTATTCTACAAAGTGGTCAACTCATTGGTCGATGCTCCTGAACTTTTGGGCGCTGTGGGTATCTCTATCCACAGAGAGTGCTTAGGGGTCATTACCATTATATATTTTATTTCCAAATTGATAATTTGACAACTACAAAACTTAGTTTAACGATGCCTAGGCTTACATATATAATATATAATACCTAATTTATAGGTTGTTTCGCCTGGCGTTGTTCCTCCAACGCCATGGCCAACCGTACATGGCACCCATAACGGGGATGTTCTTATCCTACATTAAAGCTAAGTGCAGTAGTACTACTTGTGGTTTGCTCATTACTTGGGTACAATCCCCTTCAATGGCGCTTATTTATAGATTAGCCGAAGCCAGGTGTTGGATAATACCGTTTTTGGGAGTTGATTATTAGTACAATGATGATTATGCAAGGAAAACTTAAATAAAAACCTTGCTTGAACTGCTCTTTTGAGCAGGCGATCATAAATCTAAGGACATCACACTATATACAACATGTAGAGTATATATACTATATACAACTATGTACAGTGTATTGCTTGTAGAGTACGAGCCTATTCCAGTACGGTCAATTATCATTACATCAAGGCGCGACGGACGAGTCCGACGGGTCAGGCTGCAGGAGCAAGGATGCTTCGGTGGTTGGCAGTCAAGTATGTATATGGGTCGTGCTGCAGCATATTTATACGCGGAGCAGGTCCCTTAACAAGCCCCGTCCCCATGTCCGAACATGTTCGGCTGGCCAATCAGGTAGCATCAGTGCACATTGCCCTCGAAGGTTGTGCACCTCTGCTCTCCTGATACTAATGAAAATGTCAGAATTAGAAATCGCTAGAAAGTGGAATAAATGAATTGAAAAGTGATAGTTATATTAAAATTTAAGCTAAGGAGGTCTTAGCTGCGTATAGTACATCGACGTTTTGCTATATATGGTTCAGTGCGGGGTGCGATGCTCGGGGTCGTATCTCCTGTTTGCAATATTAGCCGTCAGCGGCGATCCCTTAATTTGTTGCTCGAAGAACCTGCAGGCGTGGTCGTCGATGTGTTCCTCAACGTATTTGACTCTGGCCCACGCATGCAGGTCCGTTGTTCTCAGTCGATCTCGCAAAGTAAGGGAAAACGCCGCTCTCAGGTATCTGTTTTGGATAATTTGGAGTTTCCTTAGGTGTATTCGGCCCACCGAGCACCACACCGGGGAGCCATACAGTAGCGCAGGTCTTATTACTGACTTGTACAGGTTAATCTTATTTGTTGGGCTTAGGTAAGATTTCCCGGTTATAAGCACTCCAAGGTCTTTCTTTATGGCTTCATTTTTTGATGTGATTGCTGTTATGTGTTTGCTGAAATTCAGCTTATTGTCAAAAATAAAGCCGAGATATTTAACTTTATCTTTAGGGTGGATTTGTACATTTCCAATTACCAGAGGTGTTAC